>SCDY01001321.1:494-62274 GCA_004143825.1 Drosophila micromelanica
AAATGTAGAATTCATTTAGACAACGAACCATGAACAAAGAGACCATTTTTATTAAAATCGGTTGAGTTTTGGCAAAGTTACGACTGGGGAAAGTTGAGATCTATCCTTATATGGGAACACTATGGAACTATATTCGAACATTTTTTACATGAATTTGGACCAAAAATTTTATTTGTTAACTGAAATGTAGTATTCATTTAGACAACGAACCATGAACAAAGAGACCATCCTTATGAAAATCGGTTGAGTTTTGGCAAAGTTACGACTGAAATGTAGAATTCATTTAGACACCGAACCATAAACAAAAAGACCATCCTTATCAAAATCGGTTGAGTTTTGGCAAAGTTACGCAGTTGTGGCTCCCAGGTTCGATTCCCGGCGTGGCAAATTTCATTTTTCGTTGGTGATTTTCAATCAACATTTTTTTTTTAATTTTTAACCACCTTAATACTTATTAAGTGCCGTGAGTTTGTGTGTATGTGTTAAATTCTGGGCTCAGGGTGTCTCCTAGTCAGGAGGTTTCGACTAGAGCAATCCTACTTGTTACTTTTAAATTGCAGTCAGTACATATCAACCAAGCTATGTAAAAATATAGCAAAATATGAAAAGTTAAAAAATTATACTAATTATTATGCAGAGTATGGAGTTAATTTTTTTTTATTTAAAATTTTGTATGTATTTTTAGAGAAGATGAGCTTGAATATCTTTATAAATCCGTCATAAACAAATTTAAATTTGAATAATTTTTATAGCAACTATATATCATGTATAATTAAAAATACCGTAATCAACTTTAAATGGGTACAGGGTATACATAATTGACTATAAACAATCAGTGTCTACTTACTTTGCGTATTTCAGATACACAGTGGAATGGATTGGTCGCGAGGGCCTGGACATTGAGACGCACGAGGAGTATTTGAATCATTTCATATCGCACTTCTATAAGAATGTTGTTAAGCTCGTGGATAGGGCCATGCGCAAAGAAGACTCCAGTGCACAGGGGCAGATAGTAACTGAGATCCTTCAGCATTTGCACGCTTGTAACAATTCGGTGAAAATCTTTTACGGCCGCGAAGAAAGTTGCGAACGTATCAAGCGCTACATGCTGGGGGATTCAGATAAGCCACTTGTCCTTTTCGGCGACGGAGGCTGTGGCAAGACTTCCTTGCTGGCCAAGAGCGCATCTCTGGTAGCCAGCGAATGGTTTGCCGATAAGCGACCCATCAATATAATACGCTTCCTAGGCACAACCCCAGATTCGAGCGCCTTGACGGCCACTCTAATATCAATATGCCAGCAGGTGATATCAATCCATTATTTGCAACTACATGACTTATCCATCTACTCTTATCCACTCTACTCAAACTGTGTATAAACGAATACCATGCAGATATCGTACAACTATATGCTACCCTTTGAGAATATACCAGATGATCTTGTACCCCTAACAGCACATTTTAAGCAATTACTAACTTATGCTAGCCCCACTCAGCCGTTAACCCTATACTTAGATTCAGTCGATCAATTGACGGGCACTCAAGATTCAAATAAGGTATCCTGGATACCAACACGTTTGCCAGCCCACTGTAAGGTGAGTCCGAGGACGATTTCCTGGATATACTGTTGCTCTCTGAGCTAAATTTGTGCTTCTAATGCATGTTCCCAACTATGTACATATATACTATATAATGCATGCCCTTTTGTATATACAAACCCTTTTTAATACCCATCACAATATGTACACTGCTGAAAATCTTGGACTATTGATTTTTCCTTATTTAAATCTTGTGATAATCTTAATCTTAAACTTACTTAAAAAATATATTTCAATTAATTAATTAGTTCTTTATTTAATTCTAGCTCTAAAAAATGTCTTATTTTGTATAATTTCAATTTACCAAGTTTATTATATTCCTTTTTTATATTATAATATAAATTTATTTTTATATGTTCACATTTACTTTTGTTTTTAAAACGTTTAATGAATTGAAAATATATACTAAATTTTCTGTGCAATTCCTACTAATTATAATTCAAATTTATATTTCAATTACATATTTAAAATGTAGTCCAATATTTTCCACCGTGTACGTTTTCAAACTTTTGCATGCCAAAACCAAAAACAATATAAATATTACTTTATTTATGTTGTTTTTGTCAAAACTCACTTTAAATATATTCGCGCACAGATAATCTCTATTATCTAAATTGAAATTACCGATCGATTTCAAAATTTCTAATATATAGAAAAAGGTGAACCAATTCTTGAATTCTATTTGTTTTTCTCTCCAGTTAGGCGCTCCTTATTACGCACTGCATGAATATACATAGAAAAAAGTTATTAATAGATTTAAGTTGCATGCTGCCAATATCAGGTATTTTTGTGCATATATATCAATATTTTCAATTGGTGTAAGTTTTTCCAATTGCTTGACATGTGCGTGCTAGACAATATCACTCGCAAGAACTAAAAAACACGCTGAAACCTAATTTTGGCACCCTCATATATCATATACTTATACCCTATCTGCTATCCGCTATATCCTAGATCGTATAAATGCCATTGGGATTGCTTCCAGATAATCATTTCGTGTGCAAATGAACCGGCTAATCCGACTGTTTCCCATGAGTACCATGTGCTGTGCCAGATGATCGATGTGGAGGAGAACTTCATTGAGGTGACGGCGCTGGGGGAGGAGCTGGCCATGAACGTGATCAAAATGTGGATGAAGACCGCGTGTCGCGATCTCAACAACTACCAGTGGCGTTTGGTGGCCAACGCGATCAGCAAATGCTCACTGCCCATTTTTGTGAAGCTGGTTTTTGCCGAGATATGTCGCTGGCGCAGTTACACACGTCCGCAGGAGACCCATCTGGCCAACTCGGTGATGGACTCAATCATGTTGCTCTTCGAGCGTGTGGAGAAGCAGCATGGCCGCATCCTGGTCTTTCATGCGCTGGCCTACATAACAGCCTCAAAATCGGGCCTATCCGAGAGCGAACTCGAGGATCTGATCTCACTAGATGACAAGGTCTTGGACGATGTCTACCAGTACCATATGCCGCCAGTGCGTCGCATTCCACCGCTGCTGTGGACGCGCATCAGAAATGATTTGCCAAACTACCTGAGCGAACGGGAAGCGGATGGCGTCAATGTCATGAACTGGTACTATTAGTGTAATTTTTCAAAAAGTTGTGAAAAGGGGAGAGATCTTAAAAGATAAATAGTATTTTGAACTGGTTTTTTTTTTTTTGAACAACTGACTTAGTGAGATAAAAATAATTGAAAATCCACTGTGAATACTTTTTGGTTTATACAAATAGATTTAACTCTATTTCGATCCAGATTAAAACCATTCTTAAACTTGGTTTAAGACGCGTTTTACAACTGAGAAAAATGTATGTGTTTTAAATGGATAAAAATAATATATATTTATTGTATAGGCAAGAACTTGTATTGGCCCAAACTACTGTATATACTATACAATACTATATACTACGACTATTGATATTTAATATCGTAGAAGTAATTTATAAAGAGGATGAAACCAGCATTTTTAACATAAATATTTTTATTAATTGGCACATCATATCATTCACAGGTACCACAGACAATTCAAGGACACTGCCAAGGAGCGCTACTTTAAGAACATGAACATGGCCATTTATTTTCATTCCATGATTGCAGATTATTATTTGGGCATTTGGGGCGGCGGCATACCGAAACCGTTCAAGTTTACGGAAATACAGAGACATCGTTTCGGGCTGGCGGACAAGGAGGGCTCCGCAGATCGCAAGGTGCCCATACAGCCGTTGGTCTTCACCAGCAAGGATGGCCTTTCCAAACGCTACAATTTGCGCAAGGTACGTACTACCATAAAAATCCCAACCCAATCCTTGCTTAGGTCTTGGCAACTCATTTCAGTTCGGTGAGCTGCCCTTTCACTTTGTGCGCTCGCGCCGCTTCAAGGATCTGTTCGAGCACGTGCTCTTCAATTACGATTGGCTGCATGCCAAGCTCTCGAGCTGTCCACTGCAGTCAGTGCTGGCTGACTTTGAGGATGCCTCCACCAATACTGAGGACAAGGAGGCCAAGCGTGAGCTGATGCTGGTGGCGGATGCTTTGCGTTTGGGTGGTGCCATCTTGGCCATATATCCCAATATGCTGGCACCGCAGCTCATTGGCCGTTTGCTGCCCGAGATTGGCGGAAATCCAAACATAAAGATGTTGCTGCGAGCCTGTGACCGTAGCGGACCCAAGGACTGCGCCCTAATTCCGGTTAATCATTGCCTGCACACACCTGGCGGACCACTAAAGGTGGGATGAACGGTGGGTTCCAAGCGATGTCCGTCGCTTATTCGACTCCTTTATTACAGTATTCTCTGGAGGGTCATCAGTTTGCCGTATTCGCCTTCTGTCTGACCAGCGATATGCGTTACATGGTCTCCATATCGACGCACTTTATCACCTTTGACCTGTCCACATCGGATTTGACGCGGGATGTCAATCCCGGCATCGAGGGCATTATGCAGCAGCTGGTGCTTAGCCCGGACAACAAGTGGGCAGCTGCCTACTCCAACAACAATCAGACGGTGCTGCTCAACATGCTGTCCAGCGAATTTGTGGTTATCAACAGTCCATTCGAGGAGAGCGACGGCCCAATTAGCGGCCTCCATTTGCTCAATCAGAAGTAGGTCGCCCAATGGCTCGATTTAAGGATCAGCAACTAATCTCTCTGCTCAGTCTTTTTATAATATGCAAGCTGCGCTGGGCCAAATTCGACATGCGCGGCAACTTGGTGAAGATCTTCGATGTGCCGGGCGAGAATACGGATTGGGAAGTATTAAGTGAGTACACAGAGAGAATCTTAAACCAAACCAAAAAAATCCGCAAACATGTTGTGGTGAATTTATATCTTTGCGATATGTGGGAGCGGGTTTTGATCGATCAAATCGATCAAGATGAAAAATCATGACCAGAATGTCATCAAACATGAAAATCGGTTCAGTTTTGACAAATTTATGGGTGTTTAAAACATGAGACCTGAGACCATGAGTCCGAGGGACATGTCCAAATTTTTCTCAATTTTCGCATGATTTTTGACAAAAAATTTTACCCCCTCAGAATCGGGCCAAATGTGGTTTTTTATACTATTTGTAAGGGGGGCCTTTTTTTCAAAAATGCATTGATTTGAAATATAGAATCGATGTTCGTGAAAAATCATGACCAGAATGCATAAAACATGAAAATCGGTTCAGTTTTGACAAATCAAAAACTGGTATAATTGGTGTGATATATTACAAAAAATTGTACTCCCTCAAAATCTTAATACTGAAGAGGAGTTAGCGCCGCTAAAAGTTACGTCCATCCGGACGGACAGAATGACAACAATAACAATGATAATTAATAATTAATTGTAGCGAAGGTTGATCAAAATTGCACTTTAAGTTATAGAGCATGAGTTCTCACTGAAGTAGCCTAGAATATTACATACTTATATATGCTTCGATTGCAGCCATGGAATTCTTTAGCCCAACGGATTACAACGTCATCTTTTGGTCGGGCTCCATTAATGAAATACGTCTGCGCCTGGACTCGTGCAGGTCGAGCCACTACTCGAATTCGGTGCACTTCTTCAGTGCTCTGGTCATGAACAAAGGACGCACGCGTGCCTATGGATGTGCCAGCAAGGATAACTTTGAGGTATCCGTCTATGAGTTTACTGAGAGTGAGGAGACGGGTGAGATACTCTGGAGTTTCGTGGAGAAGCTGCCCCGCTATGAGAACGATGACAAGGAAATGTTGCTCCAGCTGCGCCTGGATCAGCATCAGCACGATCGCATGCTGCTTGGGACCGCAGGCAAGGGTTTTGTCATTTGGGACTTTGGCCGAACCGAGAAGGATAGCGAGCGAGCACCCATAACCGAGGGCGCAATGTATTTGGCTCTGCCGCATGGCGTCAGGAATATCACCACTCGCATCATGCAGTCGAATTCAGTTATGGTCAGCTCAAAGCTGGACTATGCGGTGGCTGGCGTGCGCAAGAATCTCTACGTTTGGTGTCTCCACACCGGGCAACTGGCCAAGGTCTTGGATGCGCACTTTGGACGCATCATTCAGCTGGAACCGTTGACCATAGGCAATTGGAACAATTTGGTTACGTCCTCAATTGATCGCTCTGTAAAGGTGTGGAACATTAACAACATATTTGAAAAGGTTCACGTCATAGATCGTCATGAGCTGCAAATCGATGATATTAGTCTGTCCGAGGTGGACATAGCTGTGACGGTTACACGCAGCTGCGTTGGCGTCTGGGAGACTCGCTCCGGCCGGCTGCTCGCGAAGCTAGCAGACAGTCCCTTGGGCGCCATAGTGACGCATGCGGAAATCACGCCGGACGGACGCTATATCATCTCCTCGGAAACGGGCAAGTTTCTAATCTGGAATCGGGTTTCCGAGCAGGTTGTCTTCCGCGATGATCAGCCTGGCATACAGCAGATAACACTCCTTGATTATGGCTATAAGGTGCTCACCGTATCAGTGCCCAATATCAATCAGCGCGACATCATTGCGGCCACAGCGGCGGGGGCCGATGAAGCAAATCGCTTGACGGCCATTACAACGGTGCGTTCGGTTCCAGGTAAGATTCGATGTCACCTTGGAAAACAACTGATTTGTGAGTGTTCAACATTTTCTATTATTTTACCTTGCAGAGGGCACTATTATATTTCGTTTTGAGTTTCCCATACGTATGATAACCGGGATGCCATTTCGCCAATCAGTTATCACTGCTGACAACGCGTATATCGTGGTTGTCACTGTAGATAAATCTAGCAAAGATTGTCTGGGCGTTTACAGTGCCACAAATGGAGCATTCGTGTCGAAAATACTGCTCAAGGGCTGTGCCATTAAGGTAGGTCAATAATCATATCGATTACACGGACGGCTCTTCTGATAAGCTCAACCGTTGCAGGAGGTTTTCACGCTGGTGCCCATGCCGCACAAGGCCAACCAGGTGGCTGTGATTAGCAGCGAGAAGGGCAGCATTATGGATATTAAGAGCAAGAAGCACGTCCGCTCCATAGCCAAATGGGGTGGCAGCCTCACACGGGATGGCAAATGTGGGTTGTATGCCCCAACGAGAGGCGGCCTAGAGATGCTCGAGCTGCGCAAAGGCACCACGGTGAAGACCTTCATACCCAAGGTGGCCGAAGGTGTCTTTTCTGTCATCTGCATCTTCACGGAGAACGACGAATACGTGGCGTATTACCATAGCGGCAGGAAGACGATTCGCGTCTTTCGCACCTCCGACACGGAGATGATAGCCAACTACAGGCTACAGGCCGAGTTAACGGCCATTAAGAGCAGCAAAGATGGGCGTGCTATTGTGCTGGGCACTGTGGATGGCTGCATGTCTGTGCTGGCCATTGTGGATCCTAAAAATGAGGAAATGCTTGAATACTTGAATGCCCTGCCGTCACGCGATGAGAACTGGAAAGCCAAGCTGGCCAAGATGAAGGCACGCGTCGGTTTTAAAGCGGCCATTAGAGTGGCCACGATTTCCTCGCGATATTCCAAGCCCAAAAACGACGAGGGCGATGGCGAGGATGAAGAACTAACTGAAATAACTGAGGACGTGGTGCCTGTGGCTGATTAGATGAAGTATAAATATAACATTTATTTTCTTGCATAAATAATGGGCATGTTACAAAAAGTACGCGTGTATGAATATGTATGTGTGTGTTGTGTTTGTTAAACTGGAGATGTGGCTTAAACTAAATAATTGTTAAAACAAAACGTAACTGCTATATAGTAGTCATTGTTAGCTATCTAGTTACGCGCTTGTATGTATTGTAGTATGTTTTTAATGTATAAATAATAATTTTGTTTTTAACATGCACTGAGCGCTTTGACCGTTTGCCTGGCCTAGCTTCAAATTCAGATGGGAATAGCGACATAACAAGGTTTATACGTATTATATTTTAGGAAAAAAAACAGTTGGTTTATTTTACTAATAGTACACAAATCTTTAACATGTATTTGTAATTGCTTTAACTTTAAATTGAAACTAATTTATAATAGAAAACTCTTTAAATCAGCATAAAAAAAGCAAGGAACTAACTTAACAAACGGCAAATGGAACATGTTAAAAATTCTAATCTCAATTCAGCCAATCGAATTACGAAATACATTGCATACCAAATATAACTCAGTGCTAATACATAGATAATAATTTGCAGTACATTTGTTAGTAGTAATTAATATTAGTAGGTATGTAGTATGCTGTAGTTATTATTGTTATTGTTGTTAACACGCCTTTCAAGTTTTGCTTCGACTTGTTACTACATTATTATGATTATACCGAAAAGTCTATAAGCATAATTATGTAAAAATAATAAATTGTTAATGTGTTTTACGCTGCCGCTAAAAGCTGGAGAGCTTATCCGCTGTTGATCAGCAATAATATGTAATATAAATATATATAATAATCCATAGCAGAACAGCTATACAGTGCTAACTAAATAGTAATACGGCTCGTCGACACTTATTGGGCGTGATTTTCCTTTTTAATCTGCGCCAGTTTGGCCTGTATGTGCTGCAGGCGGTTGGGCGACAGTTCGGGTTTCTGGAGAAGAAAAAAATGCATACATAAGACTGGCAATTCTAATAGCATAATTTATTGAACTGTGAATTAACACAATTCGGTTAAAATTTAATTGCGCTTGCCAAGGAGTTCACCGCACCCACCTCACGTCTGATGAGCGACACTTTCTGTGAGTTCATTGTATTTAAGCAGAGATTCTCGTCGGCCACTCTATTGTCCAGCATATTGGTGCCATCGTCTGCCGAATGTCGTGTGGACATCATATTTTGCAAGCGGTCCATCCAATAGTCTGGATCGTGCACGGCATTTTGATAGTTGACATCTGTGAGATAAGAACGTGTAGCAGCTGCAGTCCAAGTCATATACATGTTAGTAGAGAGGTGCGGGTAGTTAATATAAGGATTTCGTGTGGCTATTGTGGACTTTGCTAACCTGTACGATTGTCAGGCGCCTGCGTGGAGCCTGCATTCTGATTGCGTTCGATGTCGGCGAGACCTTCCTCAATGTACTTGTGGAAAGTGGCGCTGGCGCCCTGCAGAAAAGTGCTCAGATCTATATCAGGATTTTGCTGCTGCAATAATAAAAAAAGGATGTCTTAGTTTTATGACTTAGTTTAGTTATATCACGGGAACTTGCTTTAAATTCGTAGAGCTTTTGCAGTCCTTGCTGTTTGGTGTCCTTGTCCGAGATCAGCTTAAAGATTTGCGATACTGAGTCATGTGTTTGATGCGATATGCGCTTTCCTCCAATATCTTTGGCTGCAAATTGCTGACGCTGCGGCGAAACGCCCGTTCCGGGCACAGTCCCGTCCTTTTGGAAATTCTACAAAATAATAAAACAATATATTATTTAGATAGGGACAGATGCGGTCAGTACATGAATACCTTCAAGATGCGTATCAAATAGGTGTGCAGCTCCGAGTGTGTGGGTATCTGATTGAGGTGCTGCAATATGGCATTGCCCTTCACCTTGGCCATGTTGTGTATTATCGTTTTGACGGTGCGTAACGGCGTATCCGAAGGTCGATTCTGCCACCAGGTGCTGGGCAATGCCAGCATAAATTCGTGCACCTCCAAAATTACCGCATCGTAGTTCAGCTCATTGGATCGCTCCGGCAACATTTTTATATTGCGCCAAATGCACTTCATAAGTAAATCGGTGAATTTAGGCAGACCGGCGACCGGGCAAGTCTCCCTCAATAAGCGTATTAAAGCGCTGCGGAAGATAAGGAAAGCGCATAGGTTGTCGGATTATATGTTAAGCCCAATGTACTGCGTTTTTTTACCAATATATATTCGTAAAGTTGACCTTGTCCAGCACTTTGAGGCATATGCCATTTATAACCTTGTTGTATTGACTATCATCGCCGCTGGTCAGCTTTTGATCAGCCAGCAGATGCAGCAACGATGACATAAGATTCTTAATGCAGGCCACGCTCAGCGTTTTGCCCAGAATGTTAGCATTGAAAAATGTGTACAAAATGGACAGCAATGGCTGATACACAACCAGCGCCTGCGATATTGGCAATTGTGAGAGATTCTGCAGGCAAAATAAAAGAGGATAATATTAATATTGTTTAAATAAGAATTAAAACGATTCTAGCGACTCACCTTCAACTGTGCCAGCACATTTTGTATAAATATTTCCTCGTAGTCGCGCAGCACAGCCTGTTTTTCGGGTGCCTCAATAATCTCGGTTAGCTCATTGATGGCGGCACGCGCTTTAAGTGTGTCCGTGCTGCTGACTGCCTTGATGACCTTTACCAACTGTGGATCATGCTTGGGCAGCACATCGGCCAGACTGTAAAGTGCACGAAATTAACACGAATTCAATTGAAAATTCTTGTTAACTTACTTGTGTGCATTGCTCTCCAAATGGGTTTGGTTTGCCTGCTGCTGCTGCATTCGCATGGGACTGCGATAGGGTGAAATGCCGCTGGCCATGCTGGGATTTGCCTGCGGCGACGTCGTTAGGTTTTGTTGTATATAATGCGAGCGCGCAATGAGCCGATCGAATTTTTCCTGTGGATACTGAAAACCGTCGCGTGTTGGTATAACCTTAATGGGCTCGTAAAGTAGCGAGATGTCCACAGTTGGCTGATCCTGAAATACCATTTGATCAACGCGAACCCAGTTCTTCTCGATCTCGGCCATCACCTGCGGATCTAGGCCAAATGGACCGCTTGTCCTCTGCTGCGCCGCCTGCTGTTGTTGCAACTGCAGTTGCTGCTGCAGTTGCAGCACCTGTGCCGATGGTGCCTGATCAAAGGTGCTGAAAAATGCGGGCAAAAATTTAAATTTAAAGTTAGTTAGATTCGTGTGCCTTATGGGTATTTCAACATTTACAATGAAAAATGAGTATGACAGCGATTGAAATACTTATTTCAAATAACGACACAATAAAGGCAAAGGAAACTGTGCAAAACATAGCAACAAACAGAGCACAAGCCACTATAGCAAAAACATATACAACAAATAAAGCAAACAAAATATGCATTGAACATATATTCATATAAATATATATACATATATGTATATGTATATATTTAAGGAACGCCACTTTACGCCTGTCGTGTCAGCGAGTGCAAGTTGATGTCAAAGCTTGTGGCATTCCGCTCCGCCAGCTTGTTGAGTTGGCCACGCGCATTTAACTCTGGCTGCTGGCAGCTAAGTCGCAAATTAATAGAAAAGAAAATAAACCAAATCATACAAAATAAAAAAACTTAAAATTGAATATAAAAAAAGCCAGGAATGGAAATTACTAAATACCCCACTTTAGATCGGAATGACAATTCTCAATGGCGAAGTATGCTTTAATCAAAAAATACTTATTTTAGTTATACTATATTGAAATGAATATAATAGTTAGGTATGATTTTGCAGATTGTAGATACTTTGCTTAATAGTCACTGTTCAATAAATTTGATACTAAAACCCTTACTTAAAACATCTAAGATGTAAAGCTGTCTGATTCGGACGATTTTGGATTGTATCAGATTAAGAACAGTTTAAAAGATTTAATTTTTATTAAAATTTTGTATACTGTCATCTTAGAAGCGGCATAAATTAGTATTTGCTCTTTCGATTTAAAAGCAAATAAAATTTAATTTAATCAAAATGACACATACTTATTTATTATTAATTCTTTTGCTACTTTAAATATAAACCCAAATTAATTTCCATTCCTGAAAAGCTGTAAACGAGGCTTTCTCAAGCTTTAGATGTGTTTTTTGTACTGCCTACTTGAAATCTTATCTTTCTGCAATATTCCACACTTACCCCTCCTCATCGGGCGGCGGTAATTCGTCACACCCATTGCCTACTGTATCCTCAATCTCAATACTGTCCTGCTGCTGCACCACCTGCGATGGCGGCTTGAGTCCAGACGGCACCTCTGCAGGTGCAACTGGTTTTCTTGTCTTTTTGGCCCGCTTAATGCGCTCGTCCAGCATGGAGAGATCCTTCTCGTTGAGCTGACCAATGAGCTTGTATATCTTTTCGCCGGCCAAGAAATACGCCATCACAATGCAGTTAAGAGCCGCATTGCGTACAGAGTTGTCGCGATCAGAGATTTGACGTGCTATTTCCTTTAGTGCCACCTGCTGCGATGGCTGGCAAATGCCCAGTCCGTAGTTCTCAATTAAATAGGTTAACTCGTCCAGGCACTCGGTGCGCTGGCGTGCATTCTTCGATTTAAGGCCATCCATCACATACGAGAAAACTTTGGTGAAGGGATATAAAAGATTTATTTGTCGTAGCACGCGACGCACGCCGTTTCGGACCGCATCTTTTGGATCCCCAATCTAAAAATTCATATGCAAGGATTAAAATTTGGATATCAAATATGTATATATTTGCTTGCCTTCAATAACAGATGGGGTACAAAGCTGTTGCCCTCATTCTCCGCCATCATGTACTCCATTTCGACCAGCATCTGGAACACTTGACCTAGATACTCGAGACCCTTAATGAGCACAGAAGGGTTCGTATCGTAGAAGCGCAGCGTTAGCCACTTAAGTATTAAATCCAGATTGCATATCAGCGCCTTGCTATTATTGGGCAAATCCTCGCTCAACTGTTCAATCACTTTCAAATGATAACTGCAATGAATAATTCAAATAAGGGTTTACTTTCTTTTAGGTTTAAATTAGGCTCCTAAGCTTCTACAATTGATTTTGAAAAATTTCTCTGCAAAAAGCTTACAAATTAGTGTATATTAAATCATTTTTGCACTTCAAAAGGCCATTTAAAATTTAATTAATTAAAATATCTAAGTGACACAATTTCCGGCTAAACAATCACAGCTGTACAGGGATTAATGATCTAACCAGAAGCAGACTTTATTAAAACTTCCGTAACATTTTATGATTTTAGTTTTAGCATTTTATACAAACTGTAATTAATTATAAAAGCTCAACTCATTTAGAATAAATGTTTTTAACAACTAAAAATCAAAAATTATATTAATCAAATTTAAATAATTCCGAAGTATATGTAGTCCTATGCTCCTTCTATGAACTTTGACCGATAAATAGTTAAAATGTTCTCAACTCAGAAAACATCCAGGCTTGTTTATGTCTGGGAAACTAGACAAATTTAAAAAGATTGCTTAAGTGATATAGGTGGCATTTAAATATATATTTTAAGAGTTAAGAGTTGACTGAAACAGAACAGAGTTTTTGACTCCAAAAATGTAACTTGAAAATTTTTTTGATTTAAATTTTTGGTTTTTTTGGTACCAATTGTTAATTTACTAACGGCAGATTTACTGTTCATTTTTTGCTGTTGGGTCTTGGATTTTGTTATTATGGTCGTGCGCAGGGTTAACATACCGAAAGTCGTCGTGAAACATATTGGCCATCATTGCCTTATTCACATTGGCTGTGGTCATCTGATCACGTAGCAGTTCTGTGAACTCCTCCCGCGGAGTCGTAAATGTCCATTTGAGTATGCGCATTTTTTGCTCATCGATGAGCCGCTGGTTCTTAATGCTGTTAACAGCCAGCAGCGGCGACGTGTCCACATCCTCCTCTTTTTTGCGTGAAGCAGCGGTTGCCGTTGGTTTTTCGCCACCCGAATTAGTAGCTTTGGTTGCGATTTGTTTTTGTGCCGCTGCACCGCCACCACTGCGCACCACTTTCTTTGCTTCTTCAGGTATGGGTGCTTGCTGCTTGCCTTTGGGCAGCGGCTTAATGGGCAAATTGGGACGCGCCTTTTCCAGCGCTGCCATGATATCCTTCTTCGAGGCTGGCTTCTGTTTGTCCAAAGCACGGGCCATCGCCTCGAAGCCCAAGTGAATCATAATGGCCAGCACAGCTTCGTTGGCGTTTTTACGAACATCGACATTGCGATCACAGATGTGTGCATATAAATGCGGCACCAACGATGTCAGCTCCTCCTTGGAGACTGATTTCGGTGACAAAAGCGGCAACTTTTCGGCCAGCCACGCCCACAGTTCGGTTTTGAGAGACGGCGAACCACTTTTCAGAGCATCGGCAATCATTTCGCTCTCAAAGAACTCCTTGTAGCCACCCTGTTCGCCAAAGCTGTTAATGCAATTGAGGGCCGCAGCACGTACAAAGCTTTTGCTATCGCCCAGCGCATGCAGAAAGCCCGGAAAGAGGACACGCACATGACTGCGACAGCCAGCACCCATTGCCGTCGACAGCTGCTCGCAAATGGAAAGCGCGGTCTGCGCTATTTTTGCATTGGAGTCGAGAAGACGATGTGCGAGTGCTGGCGCCAGGTCACCAATGCTCGATTTGATCAGCTTAGCTTCGGTGATGATGGCCTGCAACTTGGTGAGGCCCTCATTTCGTGTTTTCCAATCCTTGTCGGACATTTCCTTCAGTAGCGATTCTGTAATTTGGCTTGAGATGTCAACGCGTGGTATCAGATCGGCTAAATTTATGGGTTCAGGCGTTGTTCGGGCAGCGGCATCTTCTTCCTCATCTTCATCGCCGTTGGCACTGCTGCGCTGCACACCTCGTATGGGTCTGGGCGGTTTTTCGCCAAGATTCTTATTGAATTCGGTTTGAATTTGAGATTTCAGAGCTGGCTTCTCGCCATCGAAGAAGACCATAACTGCATTGCCCATATACATGGTCATGGTGCCCACCAGCTGGATGGCGGCGCCGCGAACTGTCGGATTCGTGCTTTGGACGCCCTTGCGTACATCTTCGATGAGCGTTTTGGGCTGCAGCTTAAAGCCAAATTCAATGATCGCCTTGTTAACCCAGTTGTAGGCCTCTGACTGCACCTTGGGCGACTTTTGCTCAAGGGCAAAGCTCATCACTTTCCCGACCACATGCTCCAATTTGGTAGCCTCCGCCAAAGCGGTAAGCACATCGGCCGCGGCACCACCATTCTTGGCATCAGCCAATTTCTCTGTAATTTCATTAGCCACACTGTCCACTGTGATGGCTGTAAGTGGAAAATTCTCTGCTACGCTTCTTATTGCGTCCAGCTTGAGCTTGAGCACTTGAAAGTTCATCTCTTTGAGGCCAGGCTTGCGTCCGCTAACAGTGCGAACTAGAACTTGAGATAAGCCTGCCTGTTTGGCATCATAGTTGGGAATTTGCGCTAGGAGTTGTTCCATAGCCGCCAAGCGATTTTTCCAGTTGCTGTCGACCAAACCGCTCAGAATATCGGCGGGCAGCAGCTCATCTGCCTTTTCGTTTACCTCCTCAGGCGTCAATTCGCGCTCTGTGGGAAGCGCTTTGCCGCTAACAGCCTTGGACAGTGCAGCTGGTGCTGCACTTGCGGCTGTGCCCGGTTTCTTGACTGTCTTGCGCGCACCTGTCGTCGCCGGACGCGTCACTGGTTTCGGCTCAGTGCTGCCGCCGCTAGGCTTGGATGCAGTTGCTGCTTTGCTGGCCGGCGCTGTGGCCGGACGTGAATCTTTCTTGGGTGCGGCTATTTTGATTTTGATCTCGGCCTTGTCGTGGCACTCCTTGATTTTGCTCATCTTCAAGGGATCCACATCGCATAGCAGCGGTGCGAGCGCCTTCTCGCTAATGAGCTTCATTAGGGTGCCTAAGGCCTCGGCGCTGCTGTCGCGCACAGTGGGATCGGACTCGTTAAGCGTCTTGAGCAGAGATGTGGTGAGAACCTTGATAAGCTTTTTGTTCAACGCCGTGGGCTGTGTGCGACAAAAAGCACGTGACAAGAACAACGCTGTCTCAGACTTGACACTGGGATTCTTGTTGGCTAGCGCTTCTACGATACATTCCTGTTGAGCCTCCAGCGATGTAGATGTATAAATGGAATCCATGGCCTCACGCAGTGCGCTAACCACGTTGGGTTTTTTCTCTTTAAAT
Organism: Drosophila micromelanica; assembly: GCA_004143825.1. Taxonomy (NCBI): domain Eukaryota; kingdom Metazoa; phylum Arthropoda; class Insecta; order Diptera; family Drosophilidae; genus Drosophila; species Drosophila micromelanica. The sequence continues at coordinate 16,422 of SCDY01001321.1, forward strand.
TTTTCCAACAGCGCTGGCACACAAGCCTTGTATATAAACATGGTTAGTAATAATTTAATTTTCAAGTTTTGTAATTTGTTTTACTTACCGTAGAATAGTTTGAAAAGCGCTTTGAGAGACCCTTGGCTAGCATGGCCAGACATTTGCCTGCCATGGCTACGAGCACTACATTGGAGTCCTTGGTAATAACTTTTTTCAAGGCGTTAACCAGAGCGCCATAATCACCGCCCTCCACCTTAGGATTCTCAGTGAGCAGCTTTTCCAGTGCCTCCAGCGACTCTTTGCGCAACGTCCATTTCTTCTCATCTAGTTTTTCGTAAAAATCTTTAGGCATCTTGGAGATTATATCAACGGGGTCAATAAGATCCATGGGATCTACTTCTTCCACGTCAGCTTCTGCATCATTATCTACATAAATTAGATAAAATGTTCATATAATAATAAAAATAATGAAGGTTTACGGACTTGTTGACAGTCGTATATTACTTTTTCAGCATTCTAAGTCAAAAAATGCTTGTTTTATACATCATTATCGTTAAATATAATTTATATTCTATGCAGCATTCGGTTAAAGTTCAAATTATTACAAAATGCTTTGAAAAGGCTTGTATATCAGCCCTTAAAAAGAATATAAATATTTAACACAGTTGCTTAAACATGTAAAACTATTCACATTATTTTTAAACTTATAGCTATAACAGCTTTTATTAGTTAGCTTTATTAATCATCATTTAACTAATTTATATAAAAAATCTTTTATACACAATCAAACTTCATTTATTTGTTTCTTTGACTGGGCTTTAATTATATTTTTATAATGAGGTTTATAGACTGAAAAAATAAGTGTAGCGACTGGAGCAAGTAAAAAAATAAAATTTTTTTACGTAGATGAAAGATAAATAAGTCAGAAAATTGTATAAATATTTAGTTTTCATTGGGTGTGTAATAGTAATAGAAAAAACAGATTATACCTAAGTTGTGGTATGAATACTTTGGCGTACCAAAAATGGGTCTGTTTTTAAATACTTGCGTATGAATTTTCTTGACCGTTCGGCCGGAAGGGGTTATATTTGCTATTTATAGGCTTATTTAGTAGATAAATAATATAAAAAAGTGGCTTAATCATCGTGTTTACCATTTAACGAGTCCTCAATACCGGCCTCGTCTGCAATCTTTGCCTGTTTCTCCTGCTGTGATTTAAGATATCTGCACGGGAATTTAGTTTAGCTATGGGCAGGTTCTTGGTCAAATCCAGCATGAGGTACTCACCTGGTTGGCTCGGCGCGTTCACCCTTTAGCTTGTCAAACTCATCCTCCAGCTCCTTAATGGTTACCTGCGGCAAATTGGAAATATGCGCCTTCATTGCGGCGCCAATCCAGCGAAAACTTTCTATGGCCAACTGTTTGGTTTCGTCGCGCACGGCTTTGTCACGATCCGACATGAGGGGCGCCAATCTTTTAATGAACGGTTTAACGCCGATCACCTTGGAACCAAATTCGCGCATCGCTTGCGTTGTGGCTGCCACGCAGGCGGCCACAATTTTCGGATTTTTGTGTTCCATACCCTTAACCAGTTCCTCCAAGACCGCCTCGTGCTTCTCAATCTCAACATACATGAGGGTCACCTGGACAGAGAGCTCCTTGGTCTTGGTCTTGGGGGCGGCAATGCATTTCTGGACAATGCCCGACATAACATCGCCGACAGTGCGTCCAGCTAGGCTGCTGTTTTCCACAAAAATTAGCGCTGCCTCTAGACCCTTCTCCTGGGCAAGAGCATTCGAGTCTACAACCATTTTCTTGATCAGACCCGCGTATTTTGACCACTCCGGTGACCTTTCGTCATCCATGTCGCGAAAGATCTTGGCCGCCTCCTCGTAGCCATCGACACGCGCCTTCCACAGTTTGTGCACGCATCGCTCCTCAACGGGCAGCTTCTTGTATTCGGTATCCTCGGCCATACTGCGATCTGTCTTTAAATTTATATTCTGTCCCGATTGATACCAGCGTTTTGGTGTGTTTCAGTGTTTTGGCTCAACGAACAAGCACGCGACTATCTGAAGACGAAATTATCGATTGAATTAATATTTGTTGAAAGCGTTTTTATTGTGAAGTGAAAAAGTTGGGATAGTCCAAAATGTAGATAAAGCAAAAGCAAAACTAACCTAATCGAGCAGAACTCGAAAGTCTCACGCCAATGTCAATCAAAGCTAATGTTTCAAAATTGAGCTTAATTGTGGATGAAAAGTTCGTTGGGGCACAAGGAATGCAGCCGTCATGCTCGAGATGCGCTACTTGGAGAGGCGACAAAATTAAATGGGTCGCAATGCCATATTTAGAATACCAAATCTTATGGTATGAAATTTATTTTTAACAATCGGGCTTGCGAATTTATCTAATGGCAAAAAAAAGGATTGGGCACTAGGCACGCACCCATGATGAACTCATAGCCCGCGCAATTTGTACGCACCAATCAGCGAGAAGCCATAAATAACGTATGTAAATAAGTTCCCCTACCCTTAATGAACAACTACACACACAGAAAAACACGCACCATGCCAGGTAGAATAGAGTATTTAAGTGTCGTTAATGCCATCAAATCTTTGACGGCGAACAGCCGCTCAGCTCTCTTTCTTATTATAGGAGAGAGCGTGTGAGAGTGACGCTCGCTCACAGTTTCGAATTAACGGATCAATCATAACAGCAAATGTTTCTCACAAGGCGTCGTGCGTCAACAAAATGCCGTCGATTACCGTTTCTTGCCGCTCCTAATTAAATTTGTTGATATCAATTTAAACTAGCTACAAAAACTTATGGCAAAACCACAATCAACGGCCACAAAGTGCACTGTTATGCGTCGTAGTAAATTCCTTTGCAGGACTTACCATTAACATGTAAACCGAAATCCCATAGGGCAGGCAGCTGGCGCAACGTAATGCAATAACTTCGATTTTTCACAGGCACACACACACACACTGCCACCGACACGGCTTTGTAGCGTTGAGCAAAATGCCAAGCTGTTGCGTTAACAACAAATAATACGAAATGAGCCGACTAACTAACACTTTGCGGCACTATCTTACAAAGTATTAATGTGAATTTGACGTTTTGTAAATAAATAATAAAACTGTGCAGCTTTTAAAGAGCGACAGCGACCTCGACGCTCGCTGTCTGTGAAATACTTGTTAACGTTTTCGAGTGAATGGCTGCAATGGCGCAATTGCCATACGCAGCATTCTGTTAAGCGAGGAGCACATCTGTTAACAGCATAACAGACGCGCGCAAATGAAAATTACTGAAAAAAGTATAATGGTTAGTGCAAATGAACTAAGGAAAAAATTGGTACGCGAAAAAAAAAACAAATATCTATTTCGTAGATTCTGCGAGTTAGGTATCAAATTTGACATAATAAACATTCCAATATACTATAAAACTTAAATAATTTTAATTCAGTTATTTTTTATTGTTACTCTACAAAGTTCCCGCCCACACGCTGCTCTTCAACGAGCGTTATCTCCAGCAAATGTACCGTATGACCACCCATAAACTCAAGCAAATCCACACCTGACTGCTTCCCAATATCATCCAAATTGATACTCGACGCGTTTAGTTTCCATTTTTTGAGCAAGGCCTCGATTGACCAATCCGCGCTGCGTTCCTGGTAGGTAAAAATAAATTTGGCGCCCCGATTGCGTTCCAATAGAAACGCAACCGTCACAATGATGTCCTCGAACACGCTTGGATCGTAAAAGCAATCGGCCGCCACAATGAGGTCCAGGGCAGGCAGCCGAAACACGCTATTTAGCAGGAGGCCCCAGCTGAGGCCAACGATATCGATGTCAACGCCCGGTTGCAATTGATTGGCCAAACAAGATTTGCGTATGTGTGCCAGGGACTTGGGGAGAATACAATTGTCGCTGAGCACTACCTGAGCCCCACACTTGGCGGCCAATATGCCAGGCAGCGCAGTTCCAGCGCCCAGTTCCAAAATGCGTTTGCAGACCAGTGCCTGGCGACGTTCCCACAGAAAGTAGGCGAGTACTGGAGCGCTGGGCCAGGTGTAGAAGGAGTAGGCGCCCTGCAGAATCTGTGTTTGAAACAAAAATTAAAGTTAATTTTCCAGCAACAATGAGTATTTTCCATTTACTTCGGGTATTTTAATTTCTAAACGATCTGCGGGTGTTTCGGTGCCGCCTCCAACGTTGCAGCTAAATACAAACTTGCGAATGTGCTCGGCGCTGGCTGTGGCAGCCACAATTTCATTGTCATCGCTGCTGCCGTTCATGTGAAAACGCATTTTTACACAAACATGCGTATTAAAAAGTCGCTTTTATTGATAAATAACGTTTCTTGGGCAATCAACGCTTTTTGTTTACAACCTGTTTGCTAGCACATTAGAGATGACCAATATTCATGTGACTCAGTTGTGATGACACACATCAAATGCCAGTAGCAAGTAACACTTACACAGTGGCTATCGGTTTCATCCATACAAAATCGTCAAAGAAAAAAATATATATGCTTTGTAGTAAAAAATATCACGAGTTAAGCTACTACAGAAATTATAGATGTGTGCATAATAGCAGTTTTCATAACTAAAGATAATATGGATTGTATTGTTTATAAGAATTGTTTTTGTCATACCCAAGTGTCGTCGCAGTGTCCCCCGTCTCTAGTTGCAATCGATAAATTGTCTGTTAGATATCCTAGCTCAGTACAGGCCTATCGATTCAGACCTATTAATAAGATCGCCGGAGAAGACTGTAATATTTTCTCTTAAAATAAATGAAATATTGTCGGCATGCTTGCCAAACCGTTTCGTATTGGCGACTGGGAGCTAAAAGGAAATCTCGGTCAAGGTGGCTTCGGTGAAGTTAAGCATTGGAAAAATCGCTCAACGAACCAGGAAATAGGTAGGTGACATCTGTGTACGTGCCTTCGTTCATAATTCTATAGTATACTTTTGTATATATATCTGTGTATTGTATGTGTATGTATGTATATGCACATCCGAACACAAGTAAATACTTCAGCGAACGTCGATTCCTAGAATTGGCTGATTCAAGAATTTGTTTGCTTATTTGTTGTTTCTGTATGTTTGTGCGATTTGTTCTGTTTGGCTCTGTGTGTGCTTTAACTGATAAATTAGGGAACAGCGAGCCTACAAGCCCTACGACTCAAAAAAATGCTGCTGCTGCGCTGAGTCAGCCTTGAATATGCGTTTTATTTTAAGCAACAGCGGATGGGATTTGAGTCGTTTAACCAATTGTTTATCTTGACAGCCACCAAGCACATAAAGGATGCAAATCGAATGGGCGCTGATCAGCAGGATAAGCTGAGGGAGCGCTGGCTGCAGGAGTATAAGTGGACACGCGAATTTAAGGAGGCATTTATTGTAGCCGGCTTATGTCTGGGCGACGAAAATTTTGTCAAGTATTTAAACAGTCATCACGTTTGGGATCTTCCGGTTATTATTCTCGAGTACTGCAATGGAGGCGATGTACGCAAGCTTTTGCAGCGACCACAAAATGCCAACGGTGAGTTTTACCACGGGATCTTCGTTTAACATTCAACTAACTTTTTATTTAATTCAGGTCTTACGGAGTTTGAGGTACGCGAAATTTTGGGCACCCTTCGCAAAGCTGTTCATTTCTTGCACTCTGTCTGTCATATCTTTCATCGCGATCTAAAGCCGGACAATATTGTGATACATCGGTCTGGTAATGGCCGGAAAATATATAAGCTGACTGATTTTGGTCTGGCTCGTAATGCGCCGGATCAGACGATTTTGCAAAGCGTGGTGGGCACACGGCATTATTATGCCCCGGAAGTGGTGGATTCTGCCAAATACAACACCAAGGTCGATTATTGGTCGATGGGCATCATTACCTACGAGTTGGCGACAGGTGTGCTACCATTTATACCGCACCGGAATGCGTGCCATATTCACGAAAATCTTCGCAAAAAAAGTCGCGATTGTATTGCTATAACTGAGGATCCTTTGAATCGGGATCAGTTTATCTATCATACGGAGATTCCAATGGGCCACCACCTAAGTAAGCCTTGGTTGGTGCAATTTACAAAGTGGCTGCCCTTGGCCCTTGATACCAACTATTCGCAGCGTGGCGTTTTAGTGGCAACTGATGAGGTACAATATGCATCGACAGATCCCGCCATTTTCTCGGAGATCGATCTTCTGCAGAGAATGAAAGTCTTGACACTCTTCGCTGCGTGCTACTTTAAGCGCCTGGAATACGAGGTGACGCCTAGCATGACAATGCAGCAATTGGGTGAGCTAATAAAAAATGACACCGGATTGTGCTGGACGACCAGTTGCATTGTGCTGCCCACGGGCCACCCACATAAGCAGCTCCGACCGGACACCACACCCTTAGATCTCTATGTGGATGAATGGTGTGACACCAGTGAGGAATCGATTAACCCACCAGTGATGGTTTTTATATTTAATGGCTTGGAGAATTGCATATATACAGCGCCCGATCCAACTTTACCGTCTATCGTTCGACATTTCATTAACAATGAAGATGTAAAATTGCAGAGCTGGTTGGCGGATCGCCTAGCCTTGGACATGCATCATGTGCTTATCACGGAGCAGGCACTCATAAAATCGCTTTTATTCGGATTTAGGGAGTATATATTGTTACTCGAGCATGATATTCTCCAATATCGGCAACAGATTGAGCTTGCAAAGGGAGAAATGTTTAAGTGCACTGGCGCCATAGACCAGTTCCATGCACTGGTTGCAGCTGCGCAAGAGCAGCAGAAATTTCATGTGGTAAATAAGGTAAACGATACGATTGAGAGAGACCGGGTTAGGCCAATGACTTCCGATCTCCTAAAATGTAAAGCGTTAGCATCAAAATATTGACAATTTCGCTCTTAAAGTATTTCAACGACTTTTTTAGGCTTATTATCTTATTTAAACTTGCATAGAAGAAAGAAATATTTAAAAATTTTCTCGACTGGGCAACTATATTTTTGAGTCCAGAAACTTTAAACTATCGGACTTTAGCAACATTAAATCTCTCAATCGTGGGTTAACTGGACTTTAATTTTCAATAATTTTTAACTTTATATTATTTCAGCACAACAACAATGAGTGGCAATCCAATAAAGAGAGAGTGATTAGCCAACTTATGGAAATCTTAAATTCAATCAACAAAATTGTTCATCATTTTGAATCTACTCTGCATAACGTGCGCAACGAACTTATAAAGGAGATTCAGGAAATTTATGATAAGAATCTATATAGTGATGTATACAAAATGTACATAAAGTCTTTTTCTAATTACGTTATTCACATAGTTTGCTAAGTAATCTCTACTATATTTGCAGCAAGGATTTTCAGAGGAATTATCTGCGCGGAGGAGACTCCATGACGTCCCTAAAACTGAGCGGTATTGCTATTGATTTGGCGAAGGCACGCCATGGTTTTTTAAAAGATAAACGTTTGAAACATTTACGCGAGAGCTTACACCAAACCCATTTGCGCTTTTATAAAGCGCAAGTAGCTCTGAACAATGCCCGAGAGAATCTCAGGGTGTACCTTTATCAACTGCTGCAATCGCAACTGGAAATGATTCCAAGTGCTGTTCCCACACAACAGCCTTCCATAATTCAGCTAGACAACGCGATGAGCCGAATGAGCTTTAATACCGTCAATGGCAGCATGGATGCCTTCGATAGTTTAATTACCGAAAATATTGTTACTGAAGCGTTGGCCATCTGTCAAAAGTGCGTAAGCAGATCATAGTATATTATATCTAATTGTTGCTAACTGATTTTGTAAAATATTTTCTATTATTAGGCTGGAGAATGACATGGACGTTGATAGGAGTCAGAAGCCTTAAGAAAAAAAGTGGCTTGCAATTACAATTACAATTGATATTAAGTAATATTTGCCTTATATTTTTTATTTAGCTCGTACATTATAGTTTATTACCTTTTATAACTGTAACTGACAATGTTTTGTTTTTAAGTTTTACACTGTACTCAATTTGTTATATTTTGTTTTTATTTCTATTTTTGTTTTGTGAAGCAAGCTATACTATTTTATTTTGTAATGCTTAAAGTGTGAAACTTGTTCATCAGGTACATCAAATTTGATTTTTCATCATTGTTGTAAAAAATATATTCTTCAAAATCAGTTTTGTTTTGAATTTCTTTAATATCCGGTTTCTTTGGAAATGCAATATACTAATTACATTTATTCACTTGGTTGACTTGAATTGCTAATAACTAGTAAACTGAACGTCTGTTTTGATTTTCAGATAATAGAAGTTTCCATGAAACGATATGGCTTGTACCTGTGTGTAAACATGTTAAAATAAAAAGTTTAGCTTTTGTTTTTAACATTAAATGTATTAAACAGTGTAAGCCTATAAATTTCATTATTTTAGTTAAACGTTTATTAACTCGAATAGAGTAGCTGGAAAATAATATATACCTAAGCGTTTTTCATATATCTGTATATTTGTGTATATTTAAGTGTGCACCCGGTTGGAAAACACATGTGTTGGTGCGACTTTGCGAATTTGCTGAGGACTGCAATGTCACGGAAAATTGCAAGTCTGGCAGAAGTTAATGCGTCAGCTTCTGGCCAGATGTGGCCAACGTTTGCTATAAAAGCAATGGAATAGCTGGTGAAGCTAGCAGAATACACTCGACACCAGTGAGAACTATAGTAAAATTCGGACAAATTCAAGGCAGCCCACAAAATGGAACGAAATCTGCTGATAACCATGTTGCTGGTGGGGCTGACGCTGACGTTGGCCAAGCCAGAAGGAAAGTCAAGAAAATTGCGTGAGTATCAGACTTTTTTTGGTGTTTTTTTTTTGGCCAGTGATTCAAGCCATTTGCAGCTGCCTTTCTTAAGGTTTGTTATCGTGACTCTCCGGACTTGAATGCCTGTGCTCGTGAATCCTTTGAGTTAATGGAGCCCCATCTAATGGACGGCATACCAGAACTTTACATACCGCCCATGGAGCCGCTCCGCGTGCCCGAAATCAAAATGGACCAAAACTCTGGCGCCATTTATCTGCATTCGGTGTATAAAAACGTAAAGATCACGGGCATTTCGAATCATACGCTTAAAGATTTGTCCATCTTTCCAAGCCAATTGAAGTTCGCGTTTGCAATGATTTTTCCCAACCTTGTTATGGAGGCGGAATATAGCATTAAAGGCAAGATCATGATGATGCCAATGCTCGGTGATGGCACCTGTAAAATCGAGCTGAGTAAGTTGTAAGCCAATAATTCGAATGTGGACTTAAATCCTTAATGGTTCCCCTTTTTTAATAGTGAATATTACAATGGCAACGGAGTTGTTTTGCGAGCAGTATAAGAAAAATGGCGCCGACTATTTGAGGATCAAGGATATAAAGCTGAAATATGATCTCGCTAATGTGCACATTCAGTTGGACAACCTCTTCAATGGTGACAAGGCGCTGGGTGAGCGCATGAATGAGTTCCTCAATGAGAACTGGAAGTCGCTCTACGACGAGGTGCGTCCACTGATCACCAAAGCGTTGGTGGATATTCTGCGCGCGTCCATTGACAAACTGTTCGAGGAGTTCAGCTACGACGAGATTATGCCCACAATGAAATATTGAGTCGCTTGAATTAATTAAATATAAATCATAGATTTAATCATAAGTAGGTACTATAAAGTATTAAACTACAAGAGCAGCAACAAAAAATAAACAAAAAATAAATTATATTTATCGTAAAGGGCACACAACTTGCTCAGAGCAGCCACAGCTTGGTGGGCATCTTGGAGAACACATTGTTCCACAATCCATGGAAAATGTCGGCTAGCCCCAGCTCCAGATCGGGTCGCAGCTCTGCTATGACCTCGTTGCCGTTTTGATTCAGGAACGCGTTAATGGACGCGGCCAAAATCTCGTTGCCGTTGAATAGATTCTTCAAATGAATGCGCATGGCGCCCACCTGAAAGCTCACTTTCATCTCATCAATATGTATTATCTCATCCCCAGTTGTGGTCTCATTGTGCAGCGAGATCTTCGTATAGACGGCCGTGTGCACATTCTTCAGTGCCATGGCCACATCTCCGCTGCCAACCAGGGGCAGCAGCAGAATGTTACCGCTCAGATTGTACTTGGCCCTGATGCGCAGCCGTGGCAGCTCCAGTTCAAAATTTAGCTGACGTCGCGCCAGATCCAAGCTGATAAAGTTTATAATTGTAATTAATTTTAAAATGCCAATATAACTTTCCATTTACTTACTTCGCATGTCGCACTGTCGCATTTGAGGGTCCTCGTATGACAAGATTCTGAAAGCCGCCGGAGAGAACCAAATTCCCGCTACCCTTTGAAACCGATACCTGATCAATATTCAGCGGCTCGAAGCTTTTAACACCAATCTCGGGTATGCCGGCGGCCAGTGCAGGAAAGCAGCCCTCGAACAATTGGCGGAAGCATTTGTTCTCATTGGGATTCGAACGCTTGCAGGTCTGCAGCCAGGGTGCTGTGAAAAATGACAAGGATACATTTGTATATATTCTTTAATACTTATCTTTCACATTTTTTTTTACAAATATGCTGAACTTATATAAACTATTTTAATTTGTACATTGCTAAGGGCATGTAAACAGAGGAACATATTTTAAATAATTTGGTTTTGTCTGTACGATTTTTGAGATATCGGTTATTCCTGACTACAGATCATTTAAGGACATTTACATAGTAGGAAAAGTTATTTGTTGATCTTAAAACTTAAAGTTAAATGTTATTTTCCTATGTTTAAATGCAAGTTTTAAGTTTCCCAAATTATAAATTACTGAAAAATATTTATTTTAATATAATTTGTTTTTAAAGTTTTTACTCTCTTCTCCAAGTTTTGTGCGGATGCGTCTTTTTTGTTTCCCTGTTGTCGTAATAAAATTAAAAAACGAAAATATTTCGTTCAACTAGTTTCACCTACAAGATTAAATGTCAGCTGCTTTAGGGTCTGAATTTTGTATTTATATAGATTTATTTTTTATATTTTGTTTTATCTTTTAAAAATTTTTTTTTTCAAATACTTACGTCTTTGCTGCAGTGGCGGTTTATCATTGACAATTTCCCGTGTATAGGCAGCTGCACTGGGTATTAGATAAATGAAACCAATAACACATAATTTCCAGTTTGTTGTATGAAACATGATTAACCACAATGGTATCCTTATTGAAACGGCTTCCTTTGTTTAAAATCGGAATTTAAAAAACTTGTCCGTTATTCGCGTCCGTTGGCGACGACGTTTCAAACCGTATTGCTGCTGCAGCCGTGTAAAATGTTGTACGAAACCATGAAACCAAAATTCGTGTGTGTTGTGTGGCCAGTGGCCAGCGGCGACCACTTTTCGTACACTTTTTGTTTGCATTTGCACTTGTACTAAAAAATTCCGCAACCTGCGACTGCAGCAGCCCAAAGTGGAATCCAAACTCGTACCCGAACACCCGAACTCGAACACCCGTTTACACCCGCTTTCGAACTGAACACTAAACGACTGGGAGAAATGTCGCTAAATTGTTGTAATACCCTACAGCTGTTCGGATATTTAGTTATTTACAGATATATATTCGGTGGGGATTAAATTAGACATGTTTTAATATAGAAAGTATTTTAATTTAATTAAAATAAAATATGTAGTAAATTTCAAGTATAATATTGGTAAAATTAATTAAAAGAGAAAAGAAAAACTTTCTAAAAATTCAAATTTATCAAATATTTCCCCTATTTATCGATTTTTAAAAATAAAAATATTTTGGTTATATTTCTATTTTTGATTTGTTCATTATTTCCCCCATGTTAGTCAGTAAGTCTGACTGTAGCGCCCTCGTCTTTAGCTTTAATCACATTCCGCTTTAATCACACATTTGTTGTTATAATATTTAGATTTTTATTTTGTTTTGAATTGTAATTTCGTTCATTGCGTATACGCCATCAACTTGTTTTTTCTTTTTCTTTTTGTCTTGTGTCCATTGCGACACACGAGTCCGCCCGCCCGCTCTTGGGACCGTTCCCTGTTCCGCTCCCCGGTGTCAACTTCACTGAAGTTGTTCACCTGTTGACTACTTCTGGTATTACGCAGACAGTGCCACGAAGAGATACAGAGGAGGGCGGGTAGGGAGGGGAGGTCGGTTTCAGTCTACGTCACTGTGGTTGCTGCTTCACTGTCATGGGTGTTGCTTTGGTTTGCTTTGGTTTTGTGCGGTTGGGTTTTCGGCTTGTTTTGCTTTGTGCTTCATTGCCTCGGTGGCTGCCTCCGCACCTGGTTGCAAGTCTTTTGTTATGCAGTCACTTAAATTAACGTTGTGCCTGATCATTTCGGTTTATCTTTGCCGATGCTAAAGATAAAATGTTGGTGTTTAAAAACACATTAATATGCGTGGCCCATGCGTGAGGTATGTTTTATTATTATTTTTTCACTAATTTCATTGCATGTCCAGACCCAGACCCCCTGGCAAGGTTGTTATTGCGACATTAGACGGGCAGCTTTACATTTTTTCTTTCCAAACATTCACAACAATTATTATATCAGCATCTCTTTTCTGCTCTTTAAATGCTCCGTCGCGTGCGGAAATCATCAAATTAGCCGACTGTTGTAACAATTTTTTTAATTTTCATTTCTTTTATTTTAATTTTGTGTCCAGCCTCCGTTGCGTTATTTTGTCGGTTGCTTCCTTCACCGACTGCCCCAGCAAAAAACAGGCAAACATAAAATAACAAATAAGAAAATGAATAAACAGATCGTTAGAGTGGCGAAGATTATAAGCCCTTGGTCATATTTTTATACAAGAACAAGGGTTTTATGATAAAGTGGTAATAAGGTTTGGCTGATAAGATTTTTGTATCTACTGATTTGGTTAAATATCTTAAAAAGCAAGAAAGTTGAGAGTATTTTTTAATAGTTATTAGAAAACACAACACAACATCTTCAAAAATAAACAGTTCATATTTTATTTAGTGGAGCTATAAATATTGTGATCCTATCCGACATTATCTTCAATGCCGAATTTCAAGACTAAAAAGATTCCCGTTTTTTACGTAACTTTTATTTATACCTAAGTATTTGCAAACATTTTATTTGTGGCTACCATTATTTTTGATGGCAATTTATTGTTTTTCAACTGTTAAATTTTACGATCATTTGTATTGTTTTGAACTATTGCATTGCTGATAATATACATTTTTCAAATCTATGATTCGGTTGGAATGGCAAATGAACTTACTCCATTGAATATATATATGTATACAAATAACATTTTGGGTAAGCATCGTAAACACCTGTTTATTTGAGTAGGGCGTCGTGGGTTCAATAGCTTCTGTTGGGACACTTTAATTAGTTGTTTATATGCAGTGTATGTGACTTAAATGTGCGCCGAGGTACCAAAATTTATTGTGGGTGTTTTTTTTAGCGACATTGACCGATTAAAATGCCCGCTAATATTGTGAAAGGTTTCTTTAAAGTTGATATTTGCCGTTTGTGAGAATTTCGAAAATACCACTGCAGTGAAATATATCAAATTTTAAACTTCTAACAGAATTGTTATATTTTTACGTCTGTCCGACTGTCGTTATGTATACATTTTGTTATATATACATAGGCATTATTTCAGACAGTGTTGCCCGTAAAGACTAAAGCGTTTCACCCTCTGATAAGTAAAAACAAGTTTCTTAAAAATATTTCAGAATTTGTAGCTAATTTTTAATATGTTTTTATGAACTCTTAAACAATATAGAATTCAAAGATATCACACAGACCACGTTGATTACGGAGGATATTAACCCTCTGTATTATCGTCATTTATTTGGTAAATAAAAATTGCAAGTAAAAAGTTTCTCTTCCAACCGTCAAAAATAATTTAAATATGTGTTTGTAAAACTGAACGACATCATCATTAAAATATAATTTCCAACAAATTATGTATAGCATACTTTTACGATCAATACACAACGTCGTGGATTTCTAGTGAGCATATTTTCAGGCGCCAACCAAAAATATATTTAATTGTAAAGCAAGAAACTCACGTTTTAATTGTTTTTCCAAAGAAATAAAAACCGTTTTTTATCTGAGTGTATATTTTAAGTTAATATTTATTTAAATGGTAATATGCATGGACTTAAAAGTATTCTATTAAACATATGGCTAAATGATCTATGATTGGGTGCGCTTTATATTATAAACGGATAAATTATGCTAGTTAGAGAAATAGGTTAATGCGAAAGTAATGAAGATAAGCGGGTTAAGTATATTAAAATTGTTCGCTGTGTGGTAATGGTTTTCTATGCCACTCTATCTATTAGCACACGGAGAACTCAGAGCGGATAAATTCTATATCTCTTTCGCTAAATCTCACACTCGAAATACAAAATCGATCAATGTTAATAAACAAAACCCCCTTCTACACTACTTGCAAACGCTTTACAATTGATAGATACAACTAAATCTTAGACTAACGGGGGGCTTACACAAGTTGGCGGGGGGGGGGGGGGGGGGGGGGGGGGGGAGCAGGAACGTACAGGCCATTACGACACTAATTGCAACTTATATAGAATTAATTCAAAAGTCTTTTCAATACCATTCCAACGATGCTCCAACGAAGCTGTGTGTAGTGCGCCGTGTGTGTTGTGGGGAAGAGATCACAGTGGCCGGCGCCGTCGCCGCTGCTCAGGATGTGGCCATCAGTTTGGCGGCCTGGATGACGTTGTGCTGATGATGATATCCAGCGAGATCGGTGCCCGCCCCACCAGCCATTGCCGATGTGGCGGCCCCGCCCAGTGCCCCAAACGAGGCCCCAAAATAACAGTTGTTCACATAGTCGTAATTGGTGGCGCTCGCCTCCGTCTTGACCCCGTATGCAGCAGCCGCCGCCGCCGCGTGTATATGATGATGTGCCGCCGCTGCGTGGTGTCCATGCGAGCTGCTCGCTGCGGCCGCATGCAAATGATGGTGCTGATAGTGCGGCGAGGGCGTTCCGTTGCTCAGTGAGGGCGTGTCCGCGGCGTTGCTGCTGTGCGTCGTGTACGCGGAGGCGGCCGAGCTGCTGCTGGGCGTGTACAGCTGCGATCCGGATCCGTGCAGCTGCCTGGCACTCAGCTGCGCTTGGTGGCTGTGCTGCTGATGTTGCGTCTGCTGCTGCTGCTGCTGTTGCTGCTGTTGGTGCTGCTGCTGCTGCTGTTGGCCGTAGTGTGGAAAGCACTGCTGATGCGACGGTCCCGGCTGCTGCTGTTGCTGCTGCAGCTGCTGGGCATGGTGCTGCCCAATGAGGCTGCTGGCCACTGCGGCACTGCCGGCTAATGAGCTCTTCAGATCCGTATGCAACTTGTTCAGGCTGTGACGTTCCAGGCTAAGCGTGGGCTTGAGATCTGAAATAGTAAAGTAAACAGCAACATGAGAAATGGAAAACTATTTTTTTAAGCTGTTAAGGCTAAAAAGCTAATATATATTGTTATTAGATATAGATTTACTAGAGTAAAGTTTAATTAATCCAAATTTTTTTTATCTGCATATCTAAAAAAAAATATCCTTCAATCGATGGCAAAAACCTCCAGACGTTACCGTTATGCCATTAATGTTAGAACATTGCTAAAACTACTTCCAATATTCCCATAAGTTGTTTCAAAAAGGGTAAAGCGACAAACATTCAGAATTTACGGCACTTTATATACCCTAAACCCCCTCAAAATGGGTAAAAATGGTAAAAGAAAAATTATCTGTGTCCGTCTGACTGTTCGTCGGTCACAAACGGGTCGATTCCAGCGACTACAAGAGCTAGAAAGCTAATAAAAATAATTTTGTACCAAACCTAGATTATAATTATTTCAAATGATTGATAATCCGTCCCGATTTCTTGTTCATATTTATCGATTTTTGACTCGGATTTTTAATACCTCCCCCCAAATACCCCTTTTGTAAGAAAAATAAAATAATGATAATTGCAGTAATATATAATACATAAAGCCAATTTTATAGCCACTTAAAAATAAAACACTGACATTTAAATATATTTTATCCGTTCAAATCTATGGAAGTTAATTTTGTCAAGTTTTCTGCAAATAGCTTTAAAATTGAAATAATGGTATTGCAGAATTATCTACCCGATTGTTAAAAATATATGTAATGCTGAAAAGGTTTTCCTTCGTGGCAATATTATTACACCCTATAATAACACCACAAGTTATTGAGCTGGTTGCTTACCGTGCTCCTCCTTGCACTCCTTGATGGCCTCTGTGGTTGAGCTCGATCCGGATCCGGTTCCCGATGTGGAGCCGCTGCCAGTTTTCTTGGGCTTCCGCTTGCGCGTCTGGATGCCATCCTTGCGCATGGCCAGTGGCCGGTTGACGCCGTGCAGCTTGAAGTAGAGGCCGCAGGCGTTGCACACTGGCTCGCCATCGTTGTTGCGCCTCCAGAGCGTGGTGGTGCGTGTGCCGCAGTTGGTGCAGGAGAGGCCTAGCCGGCGTGTGGCAGTCTGTGGGCAATATGCACTGGTTAGTATGAGGTGCAAACGAGGAGCGGAGAAGCGGCTACTCACTGCACTCACCAGTCGCTTGCTGGGCTTGATCAGCGGCCGGTTCATGCCGTTCATCTTGTGATACAGTCCGCAAGCGTTGCAGAGATAGTGGCCGGTGCCGTCGCGTCTCCACAGCGGCGTCGAGATGGCGCCGCAGTTGACGCATTCGCGTCCCTCGCCAAACTGAAAGTCCATGGCGCTCTCGTAGGGGGAGGAGCGCTGAAAGCCGGTTGGATCGTAGGCGCTGCGCCAGGGCGCCATCATCACCGCCGCATTTTGCGTATAGAACTGTGCCGGCAGCTGCGCATGCGCCGATCCAAAGCTGTCCGTCGTCCAGGCATTCTGTGCCGCTGCAGCGCTGCCGAAATGCGCCGCCACGTGATTGTATTGCCGATTGGATGGCACATAGACGGGCGCATTGACCGCCTGCTGGTGATGATAGCCCGAGACGCCGGCAGCGCCCCCGGCAGCGGCCAAATCCGTGTAGGCGGCGGCTGCAGCGGCGCTGCTGCTGTGATACATCTTGGAGCTGGCAGCGACGGCGGCGACCTGCAGCTGCACGTTGTGATAGTCGCCGCTGAACTGTGGATAATCACGCGTCGACTGCTGATCCGAGGTCGACTGCAAACCAGAAGACAAGAAGAAAAACAACAAATTAGACGAAAGCCAAAAAACAACTTTTCTCTGCTGTCCCAGCTCTGTCTCTCTCTCTCTCGCTCTCTCATTTTTTCCCTAACTCAGTGCCACTCCCTCGTTCTTTGGCTGTATTTCTTTTAGGGGCCTCGCAGGTGCTGCCATTGGGCGACTTCCCGTTGCGAGTAGCCATTTTGGTTGCTGCCTCTTGCTGCACTTCTTTGACTCTGATCGGCTCCCTAACCACGCACACAACACCCACCCTCCCTCTCCTTCTCTCTCTCTCCCTCTCTCTCTTTCTCTCTTTGTGAGCGAAACTCGTTTTCCCAGCAGCACCCTTTCATTCCATGTGCATCTTTTTTGAGTTGTCTCTCCCTGTTTCTTATGGGTGCCGTGCGTAGGCTCCCCGTCGTTTCTACATAGCTCCTTTGGATCCACATATACATACAAATATTAGTGCATACATACACGTGTGTGCGTGTGCGTGTGCATTGTGTGGGCTTTGCAAGTGATTTACTTAACGATGCTCATAAGTATTATATGGGATTGGTTCTCATTTTAAAAACTCTTATTATTATCACTCATAATTAAATTGCTGAGCATAATTGATTTGATAGATTTAAAAAATATTTACATATATTTAGAGCGCAGTAAAATACTATAAGCTGCAAAAATAGCATATATTTTCTATTCCCGTGGCTCTTAATAAAAAGTACTTATATCTATTCAATTATGTTACTAGCTTGGGACTATAGGGACTATTAGGTGTGCCTTGATTTTATAATACAAAATGTAAATACTACATTTTTAAAATTAGTTTGAAGACGACAAGTTGCATTCTCGCTTCATTCGGAACAAGAACTATTACTATTTTTATAGATCATAAAATTCATAAAAATAGTCATAAAATACTTAGCATTCTTTATGAAATGTAAATATGTACACTCTGAAATTGCTTAATTTTCCGTACAGAACTTTTCATTGAAGTTCTATATATGTATTTGGACTTCAATTAATGCAAATGACAGTAAAAATCTTAAAAATATCAAATCGGTGGAGGACATATTAAATCTATTGGAGTTCAGATTTATGGAGTTTAATGTATTTAGATCTGTCTATGTATGCAAATGTATGTATTGTACAACTTAAAACGGTCACGTTTTATATATTTCACAATTTACATCTGAAAAGCAACACAAAAGTTCCTCTTCACCTCTTCAGTTCGATTATGTTTTTGCTTTGAGTTATCGTCTACGACCAACAAATTGTTTATTAAACATTTTTGCACCACATGAAAAGTCTTCAAGTGGGTTTTCTTATTTTCAATACGTTTTACGAGTTTTCTTTATTGTTGTTGTAGTTTCCTTATGAAAAGGTTCAATAACCAAAAAGCAACAAACATCGAAATCGAAATCTGTGTTTCACATCAAAATCAATTAAGGCGCCAATTGCATATTTTTATTTATTTCATTTATTCGTATATATTCAATAACAAAACACATTTGACGTCTTTATCTTATCCCAGAAATTTAATGCGATGATGTATGAACTTTTTAATTTCTGTTTCGCCTTTTCAAACTCTGGTGATTTCTCTCGCAACGTAAATATTCCACAATTAAGATACACAGATGGCTGCCTAACTGGGGAGTGGGAAAAAACCAACTTTAAATTGTTTTCATGAAAAAGCTAAAATTTAATATCTGAAGGAATGTGCGGAAATAGTTCTTGGGTAATATATTTATATTTATTAAATCAACAGTTTGGGGAATAAGGCGTTTCAGGAAACGTCTTTAGCCGGCGGCAATTTTTTTTGGTCGATTTGATCAATATTTTATTTGATGAACATAAGATATTCTTGGTCTATGACATAAACGATTTGTTCTCTTTTACATAAGTATGTAATATAAAATATATTTATAAATCATATTCAATAGTCAAAATTATTTTAAAAAAATTGTGAAAATATATACCGATTCTTATCAAAAACTCTACATAAAATTGTTAATTTATTAACTTCTAACAAATTTAAAAAATTAATTTTTTTTTTCACTATTTAAAAACAGAGATTGCAACACATTCATCTATTAGCAACAAAATCGATTGACGCACATTTTGACACAATTTTTGAAATGCCAAAGAAATGTGGAGCGTTCCACAAATGCAAATGCATAAGAGGAAGGAGCAACAACGAACGCGAAGAAGGCAACAACAATTCAAGCCATCAAAGAGTTGACCACGCGTGTATAATGACGTCGCTCCCTTTAGAAGATCAGTCGATCAAAGAGAGCGCCGGCCATTGGCAGAGCACGGAGCGGCCTCGGATCAAAGAAGCTGCGACCACACGAAAAATTGTCAACATGTTGCAGCCTCAAGTATGGGAGCAGGGGAGTGCGGTGGATGCGTTTGGCCCATGGGCAGGATCGGGCTGGGTATGGGATCAGTTTGGAATCGCAGGCACTTCGAAGTGACTGCAGAGGCGCTTCGGCGCTTATTAAAATGCGAACCGAAATACAAAATAATAATAATAAAATAAAGGGCTAACCAAAAACGAGAAGAAACCAAAAAGAGAGGAATTAAAATAAACAGCAATAAAAAATCAATTTAAAACAAAAAATGAGGCACATATCGTGGATTCAACTAGCGATCATCAGCAGGTCAAGATGCTGATGAGGACGATGAGTAGAACGTTAATAATTTGTCACTGCAAATGAAGGAATAAAAACAAACAGAGAAAACCACTTGAGTGGCGGGCAAGTGAAGGAATAAAAAAAGAAAAACAGAAGAAAAAAAAAACAAACAAGGCAACAGCGAAGAGGGCAGCGAGATCACTTAGGATTAAAGCGGCGCTTTAAGTGGTTTTTTATAAGTCTCTCGACTAAGGCCGGCGAAACCGGGTGCGCCAGCTCTATGCCATGAGGATCCTGTTTTCAGTAGTGCGCACCTTTCCCCACTTGAACACTGCACACACTTGAGTCATTCATGGATCTTGCGGCGGGGAATTGTCATCCAGTTTATGGCCCTAGCAAGCGGATGTCTAGTTACGAATATAGAGTTTGCAGAGGTGAAAGCCCAACTCAACTATTCTATGCACTATAATTTATATATTTTAAATCCAAAACAAAAAGACCCCCCATAAAAAAAACCAGACAGTTCTACGATATTCCATTGATAAATTACAATTGGAAACAATATGACAATTCAAAGTTGAAAGTAAATGCGCATGAACCGAACCTAAATTTGGCACATTGCATATTTTTTTACTTATATTTTTTTTATTTTAACCCTGATTACAATTAATTTGACTAAATTTTTTTTATGAATTTCGAATTTAAGATTTTTAAAAATATTATTTTAGATATTTTTAGCAGTGCAAAACATTTATATAAACTACCCTTAAATGTCCACATTGCCTTTAATTAATTCATATATGAAATATAAATTATAATTTAAGAATTTTAGTCCAAAGCCTACTAGATAAACTAATCAGAATATCATTGTTCGTTATAAATTTGATTTATTGCAGTGGAAATGAAACGAATTCGGATTATGCAAATTATGTATAATAAAAGTTAAACTTACATCGCCATCACTCAGCAAAATACCCATTATTTATTGTGTTAATTTTTTGCGCGAGGTTTTTTTTGTTTGGCAGCCTGTTTTAGGATTGATTTATGTGTATGCGGAATTCAAGTTCAGATTGTCACAACACAAAGTGTATCACAGAAATGCAAAAATACGAAATTAATTGCAAGAGATTTGAAACTGTTTAATTGTGTTACATTTATTATTATTATTTATATTGCTCGATCGATTGGGTTGAAAGTTGTATGGGCTTTGTTGTAAGCCTTTTGATTAATGCGGCTAATAAAGCAATAGATTTTCGTATTAATCCAGTTGCGAGCACTTAACAGATTTGAGTTATTATTACTTTTGTTTTTGTTGCTGTTGTTAGCATTATTGTTGTGGATCGCGAGCACAACGAACCGACTTCCTTGAGGCGTACAAACAAACTAAAAAACGCCTCAAAGTAAACAAAAACTTAATCCCAAAAATCCAGTTCCAGTTCGGCACAGCCGACGCAAACGTCAACGGCGACTGCAGCAGCGGCGGCAGCAGCGGGCAGCGAGCAGCGCCACGCAAAATCGAAAAGAAGTCAACGGCAACAACATAAAAAGTCAATTTCATCAATGGGCAGGCAACGCAATCCCGTCCCTCCGCTCGCTTCCTCCGAGTGTCACTTGCAGGCGTCGCCTTCACACAAACTCCGCGTGCGAGGGAGATGGCGACATCGCACAGGGCACCAGAGCGAGAGGTCGATGCAGATGACTGAGTGACAGGTAAAAATTTGTAGGTGCATTTCAAAATGCAGCTACTGCGACGCCGACTGCGCTGCAGCGGCGCTTCAACTGCGCTGCGAACGGAACACACGAAATTAGTCAATTTCATGTAAGTCTTGAAAACTAATGCTCGCACTTGAAAACCGAAACAGGTTCAACCCTCAAGCTACTTGCTCCCAGAACGGTAGGCACTTGAGTGCCTAATCCGCTTGCCAAGATCGATTCCCGACCGGGCTTAGCTGCGCTGACATCCATCCAGCCCATTGTGTCACCAGCTCATTAAACTGCAGCTCCGTGTAACCTGGGCGTGTGCAAGTGCATAAACACTGTCCTTATAGGAAAGTGACCGTGACAAACTTCGAAGGATCGCCGAGTTGGGTTTAATTAATTGACGCCTGCGTGTTGCTGTAACGCCTAATGAGGGTCTATTAATTGCGATGACCCTAACTGTAAGGGTATAAGTGAAGTTAGGGGTAAATAGGAAAAACTGATTCTTGCTAAATTTCAGAAAAATGCCCCGTAAAATGATAAATGTTCAGTTAAAAGTCAAAAGAAAGAAAGTAAACCAAAGAAAGTATTGACTATGTATATATAGGGATACCATTTTAAGTTAATTAAGTGCGCGATAGCCATATTAATAATTTTGAAAGTACAATATCTGATATAATATAAATCTTTTTCGCAATTTAGTTATATTTTGATTTCAAATTCGGTGTTCGGTAGCAGAACAATATGGAACTATCGTAAAAATTAAATTACGCTTATCCCACAGAAATCAGCCTCGGTTGGAAAATATATTTTTAAATATATATTTAGGCACTTATTCTTATAGAACTTCAAATAGTTACAAATTAAATTTTTTTAATAAATGAAACATTCATCAGGTATATATATATATTAACCAATTGTTCATATTGTAATGAATTTTATTTTAGTTAAATAAACTTTATGTTCAAGTCATACATTTCATACATAATTATATATCGCAGATAACGACAAATGGAAAGACTTTACAATTTAAAAATCATTCGCTGTAATTAAAAAAAAAATTTTTTTTTAAAAATCCTATTTAAATTTGGTCAGTGTAGAATATTGAAATTGTGGCAAGTTCCTCATTTTAGGGGATTATTCATTGACACTCATATATCTAACAGATAACCACAAGTAGACCAAATACCGCACTCAATATTTTCAAAACCCGTGGTGTGGATCATTAATCAAGCGATTTGCCTTAGTTTCGGGCAATCGAAGACCACATAATTCACCCATCAAAAAAGGTTCGTTGGCTGTTGGGCAACCTTCCTCCCCGGCTGGTTGCTGAACAAACTCTTTCCATTAAAATGCAAAAAACGAGCATAGCGGGAGAAAAGTGAGGCAAGTCAGATCGGAGATAGAGAGCGAGGGGGGGGGGAAGAGATGTTGGCCAAGCAAAAGGTACGAAAGATGTCAAAACAAAAACCGCAAGCCCGGACAAGCGCATATTTCAATCGACGCTGACACATCCTGCTGCGCTAATGGACCTTAATTTGTGAACAGCTTTATATATCATGCGCCGGGCCGTTAATGTGATCATCCACACGATCTTGTTGACGCTCGGGCTGATGCACGCGGCCCAGCCACCACATAAAGCTGGAACTGTTGCGGTGATTAAGTTTTATGACGTTTATCAGGAGAATACGCTGTAGAAAAGGCCACGGTATAAACATATGTTTGTGTATGAGGCATGGCACGCGCTTTCTTGGAAATGAAAATAGAGCGAGCGGCCCTGGAAAACTGCCAACAATGTTTGGAAATTTGAATGAAAGTAATGTTAATAGAAATAAATTGGAAAATTGTTGATATGCATATTACCATACTGATAACAGCCAGACAAATGATAATTGCCCTGGCTCCACTAATCCTGTGTACCCTTTCAACTGGCCTACCCAAAAATTGTGGAAAACTGTCACCCGAAATTTCAAAGTGGCGTCACCGCCAACGCTATCCTAAGTATTCCAAATACCCACCCTCCAAGACTTTCTTCGAACCTAAGCCTTTAAGCGCTTAAGCGCAGTGCACTAGCATTTGATTACAATGTCTATTGATCGCCTCATGATTGTCTCGCTCGCATTGTCGCTTGATCGACGTGCTATCTCGCTCGCACCAGCTGTTGCCATCTCGCGCGTTCCTTCGGCAAAGATGAAAGAAATCTTTATTGGTTTTTGTAGTGATTTTAAGTGGATTTGTGGTTCGATTCTTAATGGCAAAGTACGCCAGTCTGAACAGCGACTGCGCAAGCAGCAGCAACATCAGCAGCAGCAGCAACATCAGCAGCAGCAGCAGCAGCAGCAGCAGCAGCGGCGGCACTCATCCACCTTCGCCTCCACTTCGCTCTCAGACCCAAGTCTCAAGTCGTTTTTATTCAAATTTGTATGTTTATTTCTTCTTATGTGTAATTATGAGAATCTTTCAGATGCAGACGTAGCTCTCTTGAGTGTTTTAGCCAGTTTGGTCTTGTAATTATGGCGTTTTTATGTAGCAAATGCATTCGAAGACTTTCGATTCGGAGTGTATCAAGCGATTTGTGGGACTTACAAGCAGTTTATTTGCCTATTGCGAGTTACACATGTACGAGAATGAAGTGTTAAACTAAAAGTGCCTAAGAAGCTAAGCTTTGCTGTAAGTTCAACAATTTATTGAAAGAATTTTTGTTATAATCGATTTTCTGCAGTCCTTGTCGATTTTTCCAATTTTATACGCATTAAATATTTTAAACAAAAGCAAAAGTTTAATGAGTAAGCTCCCTTTAATTTTATTTGTAATTTTTAAATTTAATATTTAATAAAATTTTTTATTAATTTTTCATCATTAAGAATAGAATATGCATAACTGTATTAAGTTAAAATACTGCTCAGGCATTTTGGAAAACTTTTTATTTATCACACAAAAGTATGAACAATCCAAAGTAGAAGTTTGTAGTATTTGAATTAAATATTTAAAGCAAATGGGCGAGGTTTCCGAAATATTCAAAATTTGCGTTTCCTTTATGAGAACGAAACCAGTTTAATTTGGTGGCTCTAGTTCTTATAGTCTTCGATATAGGGGGCAATATATCGATAAAAATCGATGTGCTAAATAGAGTCAGAAATGGCTCCTACTGCCTGTTACATACATTTTCACAAGTCACTATACCCGTTTTACCCATTCTCAATCGGATCAGGGTACAAAAGAACAAGACTTAAAACTTTATTTAATGCTCCATATCATTAATATATAACTGAGTTAACTAACTAAGTATCTCCGTTTTGTAATGTAACAACTAATTATTAAAGACAACCTTTTCATGATTCCCTTTTACAGGAGGTGAAAGATAACAAAGTGTAATAGAAACTATTTTTTGATGAGACTTGACTACAAATAAGTACACTTGCTTATAGGGTTTTAGATATCTACATGGCTTATCGAAGCGCAATTAGGGCTTTTGGTTAAGTGCTTCAGTGCAGCTGAAATAATTATTCATCGCTGTGACACATGACTGCACCGAAACTATCGCACACACACACACATACGAGTCGAGTTGCTTCCCAGAGCACTTGACAACAACTAAAACGCAATTGAAATGCGGCTACTTCCACATTCAGCAACAACACTAAACACAAAACCCAATTTGAATATTTCAAGTGATAAGCAAAGAGCTTCCCTCCTAACGACAACAACAACCAGCGAGCGATATAAGCACGCTTGAGCATTTAACTGATTGTTCCAATCGGTGATTTTGTGAGAAGAACAGTGTCAGCCCATAATATAACATTTCATTGCTCATACTCGAATGTTTACTTTTATATTATATGGAGGCGCGCACTTGGCTTATCAATTGCTGAAATGATGGCGGAAATGGTGCGTTATTGTTTTCGTTATTCCTGTTGTTGTTGTTGGTGTTGTTGTTGTTTAGGCGTTGCTGATAATACTTTAATTTGTATACATTTTGTTTTGTAATTAATTGGCGTCGTGACAATGTCCAATTTAATGCTGGTACAAAGCGTTTGATGCGTGTGAAAGGCAAGCAACACAAAAGACTTAAGCAACGAACTTGTTTTGGCCAATGTCCTTTTTAGCCGGCCTATGATGCGCTTGAATAGATGGCAAAGATAAACTCTTGAAAACTTGATTTGACCCTTTAGCTGGCGTCTATATTAAGCAACGCATTCGTTTGATCTTTGCCGGCAAAACGATTGATCTCAGATCTCATCTACCGTGCTCTTTACTCCACCGTGCTCTACTCTACCTCTTGCTCTCTCTCTCTTTATTTCTCTGGTTGTGCTCGACCACACCAGCAGCAGTGACAAGTTTTCGGCACGCGGGCAGACAAATTCCAATTCCAATGCCTTCGTTGCAACAGGAATTCAAATGTGCCTCGACTATATATGTATTGTACACGTATGTCTGTCTGCCTGTCCGTGCCCAAAGCTTTTAAGTGTCTTGGCGTCGGCGCGGCTTAAGTCGTCTCTCTATCTGCCACAGCCTCCTTCTCTCGGCATCGTTTCATTCGTGACATTTACATTTGTGAGAGCATTGTCAGACGGAGTGACAATTAATAGCTGTGGAAAAATCTACATTCGTTTTTTTGGTTTTTTTGTTTTGTTTTTTGATTGCTTGGCTTGCTGTGAAAAGATCTCGCCTAATTTCCCCTTGTCTTTAATTAATTAATTACAGGCGTAATATTCTACCAAATATATAAAAAAATAGGTGAAGAAAACTTTTGAAAGTTGTGATCATAACTGTACGATTTCGATTTTATGACTTTTGGCGCCAGTATTTCGATACTGCAACCGGATTAAGCATGGGAAATACAGAGATAAATAGGAAAATACAAATACTGCCATTCTGAGCTGTTTAAGTAATCGAGCTTTATGAAACTTAAACTTATCGCTGAACTTATAGGCCAGCTGTTTCCTTTATGCTAACGATAATTACGTAGATTTTGTTTTGTGCCATGGAGTCCCACTTGGAATTGCTTCTCCGATAAGGGAAATATTATGGAATCGCTGTGAATAATGCTGGCTTATCGTACTCGTTTATATTGGCAGCAATGCTCGATAAGGGCCATATTATATGGATATATAAATAGCAAGGAGTGTTATGGACATTTTTTTAAAAATTCGTTCAAAAATAATATTTTCAAACTAATTGAAAAATTTAATTCAAATATATATGTTGTGCAATATATTTTCGTAGGAAATCGGTTAGACACTCTAAAAATCCGGCACACAGCACGCGGCTCAGACTTATGACGCCAACCAATTTCGATTACCTTAATGCTTGAGGCCCGTGTCCCGGTCGAGTTCCTGCCTGCCAACCCAGTACCTTTCTTGCGATTTTCAAAACGTCGCGTAACGCACGACATGACTCCTGTCTGCCCCTGTCCCTGCCCCTGTCCCTGGTTCTGGCTCTAGCACTTTGTGCCCTCATCGGGTCAATGGGTCTTGGCCTCGGTGGCCACTGGTTACGTTTGGTTGGGCTTCCTATTGGGTTCCTTGCCTCATGTTCTTGCCCCGTTGACCTGCTTAGTGTGCAATTCGCACATACATATATCATTGCCTGTTACGTTCTGTTTGTTATTTTCGTATTGCGTGCTTCATATTTATTTATTTTAGTTTTATTTAGTTTTCTGTGCTACCTGCATTTGTTGTGTGTAGGCTTGCAGCAATTTGGAGCGAGTGTTAAGAGTTGCATAATTACGTTTGTTGCACTTTACTGAGGGTTGAGCAGGACAGGGTTGCCAGGTGGCTTTCAGGCGACACCTGGCGCTTATTCAAGTTGTAGGGCACGTCTAGCAATATTTGTAAATTGCATGTTATTTTCGAAAATTAAAAATTATTTATCAAAAGAATTGCAATTTTTATTAAATGTAAATACTAAAAATTGTTTTGTAAATTCCTATTTAAAGTTAAAAATAGTAGCAGTTAAATTTGATTTACTTTCAACAGACTTTTAAAATGCACCTTAATAATTCGCCGATTTTATATTTTGTATTAACAAAATCAAATAAGTAGTTTTTAAGGACTTTTGTACAACGCTAACTTGGCACTAACTTGGCAACCCTGTGCACAACCCAATGACCTTTCCAGTTGCCTTGCTTAACGATTTTGGCCAAGATTTATGATGCAATTGCCCAAAAGGCAACTATTGGCGTGGCTGTTGGACTTGTTTTCCTTTTTGTCGAAAACCGATTTTAGTTTTATTGCTTTTTGGTCTCATAAAAGTGTCATAAATTAAAAGGCGCTTAAGCACGCACACACACACACACGCACACACACACACATACATATAGACGACTACGGATAGTTCATGCAACCTGTGCCACTGGTCACACGCAGCGTTTTAGACTCTCTTTTGGCCTATGCTGGCACAATTTCAGTTGATTTTTGGTCCGCTTTTATGGTCAAAACACGGACGCACACTTGGCTCTCTATTCGAATATACAGCGAGCTAATGACTTTATTGGCCTTTTTGCAATGTACTTGAAGTGGAAACTGCTGTCATGTTGTGTCATTGTTGGCTTACGGAAATGTTCTGCTGAGCAGTCCCATTGAGCTGGCATTGTTGTTGGCTGTCTGTTGCTGCTGCCTGTTGGCGCCAGCAGTTAATTGCCCTATGAAATGGCACTTGTCGCGCATACGCGGAGATTTGGCCCCGAGACAAGAGTGAAAGTGTAGCAAGAGTTAAGCGTAGGCGTGCAATTGAGATAGCACTGAATCCAGGACTGCAATTAGGAAAGAATTCAAAAAGTTAAACTAATAAGTTCTGCAACAGACTAACTTCCAAGTAACGCAACAATTGTGGATTCTGCGTAATTAGCCTGCACAGTTTCTAAATTATTTATGAAGCGCATTTAACAACAGTTCTGGCTTATCAGTAGCTTACACATTGCTCTAATTTATGTGCATATCATGAATGGCAATTCAATGTTTATGTTCAGACCACTTGATGAATAATCATCATCATCAAGTATTCGCCTCTCTATCCTTTCTTCTTGCTAGCAAGCGCAAGTTTTGCGCTTAAGTCTTTTGTTTACTTTTGGCCTGGCTGACTGCTAGTTATCTAGTTAGTGAAATTGTGCGAATAAATACATATGTATATGTACGTAATTCAACTACTGTGTGTAATTGCTGAATGTAATGTGATGAAAATCGCATGCTAACTTTCCGGTTTAACGCTGTTTCGAACTTCGACTTAGTCCTCAAGTAATTGAATGAATAATTATGAATAAGCGAATGTTATTTTAGTATTTTGTTATCTTTGCAGCGCAGTTGAATCGAAACTCTGGAGGCTAAATTCATATCGATACTTCTATATATGCCCGCATTCGAAATGTAGCTGAAAAGTTGCTGACAAATTTATGGCATTGCTTACAGATATTCATATGGGAATTTACTGTATTGTTTCAACAATACTTTGTACAAAATACAATAGCATTCGACGCCAGATGCATAAATTTGCGAATCAATTTAATAACAACGTATAAAAAGCGAAATTAATTTGTTGTACGACCAGCTGTGAAAGTCATAATTGAAATTGATTTAGTTTCAACATTTTTTGAAGCTCTCAATTTGTCTGCTTTGTTCCTAACACAAATTTTTGTTTATTTATGGCTGCTTTTCATAGAGATTTTTATGTATATTTCTAATAATTCTCATTATCATTACCTCAGAAGATATTCCTATTATGTTATGTATATAATTATAAATAAATTTTTTTTTTAGCAAATTTGAAAGCTCTCGACTGGTTAACAAGATTTTCGTTAAGATTAGATTACGCTAACACATACTAATAGCTATTAAATATACATGATATTTATTAATTGAGTATCTTCGCAAAAGTAAATCGAAACCATGCCAAATATAGTAATTGTTTCTTGAATGTTTTATTTTCTGACAACGTTTTTTTTTCTTGATTTCTTTCACGTTTTCTTGTTTTACTTTATTACGGAGCAAATTTTTATTTAGCACACAAACATACATACATATATCTAGTTTTATGCGTAGGTAATTTTGTTAATAGAAAACAAAACGTTTTTCTATTTCGCAGTCGTTAAAAGCCAATAAAACATCAAATTTTAAGGCTTTTTGACTGAGTGACTTCTGTTTAATACAAATTCACTTGATCTGTAAACATTAAGGCATTGGCGAATTGAACTTAATTGAAATAGAAGCAGTTTCGTTAGCAAAAAAGTTTTACATATATTTATTGTTTTTGTAAGCCTGAAAAAGTGAAGTAAAAAAGTGCGACTAACTTGGTGTTGTGAGAACTCTTACTCAACTGCTTACAGTTAAGTTTGAAAGTATCAGAAACTCAGGAAATAAATAATGATGAAACTACGTAATACGGTATAGATCTTGAGTTCTTCAATAATTTCATTTAATAAAACGTTTAATTAGGTTAATTGTATTTTATGTATTAATTAATGTTAATTGATTTTCCATTTTTCAAATCATTTACGCTCATTTCAAGTATGCAAATGCATGAAATAAATATTTTGTATTCAATGCAATCTTCCTAATAAGAAAGTAATATAAATTTCGAATAGAAATAGTAGCGTCGTATTTTTTTCTGATTTTATGTACATATGTGAACACGAATGTTTCTTGTGATATTTTCCGAACAAAGAAACTCATATTCGTTTAGCACTGTTCCTTCTTATTAGGATTTTTAAATTTATTTATTAAAGTATGAAATTATTTTAAAATTAATACTAAATACAAGATGATGGCATTTTATGCCAGGGCCGAAAATAAAGTTGTCCTGGTTACATCAATCCCAAATTTATTCACCGGCTTAAATGTCATAAAAGTTCTATAAATAAATTATCCACTTACTTTACTTTATATTGCCGAATATCGTTCCAATTGATGTCGCTGATTTGTTGTTATGATGCATGCAAATGAGCCAGCGGATATCAAGTGGGTTATTATTCTTTATAGCCGTTGTTTTTTATGTGTGTGTGTGTGTGTGTGTGTGGTTATATGAATTTTAATTGATTTTAAAACGCATTTATTGTTCGACAGCAAACGTTTTGTTCATTTGCTAAACTATGCGATTTAAATTAAAATGCGAGTGCACATAAATTTAAGCAGTTGCCGTTTTTTTTTCTAGTGCGTAACACTGTGACATAAATGACACGACACTTACAGATACACAGATTGAGATACCGATACCGATGCAGATACACGGATACAGATACAGGTATGTTTAGAGATACATTTGCATAACGTTGGCAAAAAAAAAATTAGCATTACACACACAAGCACATTAAACACATGATTAACAATAGAAACACAGATAAAGCGGCACGCAAATCGCGATGAATATTTAAAAAGTTTGCAAAACAGCCACTGAACAGACACAACAGCAACAATACCCAAGCAGCGAAAATTGTTGTTGTTTATATTAAATCTGCTAGGTTGTTTTTTATTTTTTTAGTTGGTAATGACGTATTTATATGATGAACAATAATTTGCAATTGGCGACGGCTTTTCGACGAATTCACAATTTCACGCCGCACGCGGCATTCTGCAATTTCGCGTACACAAACGTACAAAAGTCAACTGAATACAAGACTCGGAATGCCAAAGTTTTGGCACTGCAGAGCTGTTGTTGTTACAAATGTTGTTGTTGTTTTCTGATTGGAATGGGGAAGCACACGGGCCAACAAGATGGAGCGAGCGAGCGAGCGAGCGAACAAACGAACGAGGTCTTGTGTTGAGCTTCCGGTTGGACGTACGCTGTGAGCGCGACTGTCGCTTCTGGCTGCCAGTGGCTGTCGCAGTGGGCAAACAAACGAGTTTTCCTTTAACGTCACACAATCACACACAATCGCGCGCACACACGCACACACACATGCACACACCCAAAACGCACACGCTATCGCGCTATGGAAGTGGGAGTTGCCTTTGCGGCGTTCATTCGTTCGGTCTCTCTCTGACTGCCGTGCTCGCTCACTCGCTCGTTCTCGCTGGCGCTCGTAATCAAATTGTAGCCATATTCAAGTTTGCTTGATTTGCTGTTTAGATATTTGTGTACGTGTGCGTGGCGAGTGTGTTTGTGTAAGTGTTAGTGTGCACGTATCGCTCTCTTGGGACAGCCCACTTTGGCTCTCGTGGCGTATGCGCAACATTTTGAATTATGCCCGCTCGCCATAATTATAATCATTTATCACATAACACATTCGTGCATTCATGAACGCACGCTCATAATCATTAATATTAAACAAATCTGTAAATTAACCATAATTCTTGCATAAAAAGAGGCAAATGTGTTGGTTTTTTATGTGCACTTTAATTGGCATTTCATTTGCCAAGCGCCAATTGCCATTTATCGTCTTAATTGCATCTTTTGAAATACTCGTATAAGTGTAATTGATAATTCTCACACCTTCTTGTGAAGTATATATTTAAGTTAAGCTTTAATCAAATTGACTGCAAGCACAAATAATTTATTTAATTTGCAAAGGCTGCTATTATTTACACCTTCAAACATCTAGTCAGGCTAGAAACATTTTTAATCTAAATACTTGTCATCGCTTAAGTAAATCAGATTGCTATCAATAGTTATTCAAATGAAACACGACTTCACTGACAGAATTAATAGATTTAAATTAATCTTTACTAGTACACATAAAATACGTTCTCAGGAAATGTATAAAACTAAAATACAGAGATATAACTGAGATATCCAGAGATTAGATGCTTAATTCATATAGTATTATTGTTATTTGGGAATAGGATTAAATAATTAATGAACTGAATTTTAAAATGCACTGGGTAATATGGCCTTTCCCTACTGTGCGCCAAATCGTCAAATCAAAGAAAATGTGCTTAAATAAAATGTGTTTTAATAAAATTATTATATTTCAATATTGAAACTGTATATATTTTAAATTAAATAAAATTATCTATATATATACTCCACTGACTCCTGTAGTCCTCGGTGGATCAGTTATACCTTATCCCTTATACTTTATACTTTACTATAATATTCTTACTCACATATGTATACCCTGTACTTAACACCAATATTGTTTGTATTGCTTATTTTTTACCGCTAAATTTTTATATTTAATAAATAAACCGTTTTTATGATTATAATTTATTTTATTCCATCGAAAGTCGACAAAACAATCTTCAAAAAAAATGTATTTTTAAATAATTATAAACTTATAATAGAAATAAATATATAAATAAATAATATAATAATTATTAGTAGTTAATGAATATAGAAAGAGATAGAGATGGAAAATCACTGACCTGATTTGGGAATGTACATGAAATTTATTAATTTGTACAATATTATTTATTCTTGCTCATTTTTTATCGGTGAACAATTAATTCATGATTTCTTTAAAGTGTTGCAATTATTTCAGATGAGTTCATCGACTATTAAAAAAAATATTGATGTGGTAGTTGATTCAAAATTAAAATTTTCAAGCCCTTTAATTTATTTCCCCATATAAAGCCCAAACTGGCAATAATAGCTAGCGAGCCCAAAAAAAGAAAATGTTTGCGTTTTGATATTGGAATTTACATTTTTATAAAAAAAACAGGACTATGACAAATAAAACGTCGTACACACCCTGGTTAAACAAATTACGCTTCCTGGCTTATTAATAGCTCTTTGGGTCTGAAAAATGTGTAATTAAATGTAGGATTTTATATACTACAGATTGATAAATGCGTGGCGGAGCGATAAAAAAAATCACTGGGCACAGTTGACAGTGTCTACAACAAGTTCAATTACCACAAATTAAATTTATTAAATGCAAAGAAACCGAGTGGCGATAAAACCCAATTATTTATAGGCGCAGCCGAAATGCGAAACGCAGAAAAAAAGAAGCAAAAACAAAAGAAACGAAAAGAAGAACAAAAACAACTTCATAAAAGAGACAAACAAAACACGACAGCCAAAAGCAGCTACCTGTTTGAAAAGCAGCCCGTTCATAGGCAAGCCAGTGTGTAGATACATATACACATATGTATGTAATTTTGATGGGAAAACTATATATAGGAAAACCTAACAAGTTCCAAATGAAATGGACTCGAAATGCGTGTGCGATACGCGGCTGGCCATAAAATGCCGCAAACATGCAACAAAATTTATGCGAAACTTTAATGAAACGCAGACGGACGGCAATGTTTTATACTAATGCAAAGCACACACACATACACATAAGTACGTGTGAATCCCACACACACACAAACATACTCTAATCTGAACGGGGCTGGCCAATGAAAGCGTCGTGTTGCAAGACTCCACCTCAAAATGGGGACCGAACGGTTGCCCGGCACACGCAACGGGACGTGGTGCAAGAAACAAGTTTTGTGTGGCAAGCAGACGAGGTCCCAGCGCCAGGTCCAGGGCCGCGGCGTCCTGACTGATTGCCAGGCGCGATAAATGCCGCGAGCGCGTGTTACCAAACTTGTGCTCTGCTCCTGGCTCTGGGCCTGGCTCTGCAACTGGAACTGGAACTGCGACTGGGACTGGGACTCGGGCTGGGGTGTGTGGCATGGCAGAAGTGCCAGACTCAAAAGTGGTAGAATTCGTAATGGTGGCCAGTGTGGCAAGCAAAAACAGAACTCAATTGCAGAGCGCAGGCGGCGACTTGAGGGGGGCTTGGAAATCAAATACATATGGGATTATGGTACCGGGTGTAGTAGCTTCAATACATTAATTTTTGGAAAATAAAAAAAATATTAGAAACAAATAAAACTGATTATGGTAACTGCCATAACTATATCCATAAACTGAATGGGGTTATTCCAACTATTTTTGAGAGACAGAAACACTATTAAATATTATATTTTATATGTATGTGCATAATCTTAAATTTAACTGAAAAATTAAATTACCTTTATGATGGTTTAAATCAGTTAAGTTATTATAATTATTTATAAGATATATATAATTTGTCATTAGCTCGAAAAACCTCTATTTCACTTACTCTGTAGCTAAGTTTCACAGTGAAAACCCCTCGAAAAATATTTACAGCTACGTCCTTGTATTTTATACGAACATGCCTCCCGTGGAGGCAAGTCGCCTTTATGGCGCCCAAAACAAAAAAAAAAACAAATAAAAAAAGAATGGACAGTGCTGGGCTGGCCACTGACTGGTTCTCTTCGCTTACGAGGCAGCTCCCCGCCGAGGTTGTGGTTTCTTGACCCATAGGCCAGTGCTGCATGACAGTTTTTTTTAGGCTTTATCCATGGCACTGCCATTGCAATTAATTTTGGCAT
The DNA here is from genome assembly GCA_004143825.1 of Drosophila micromelanica. Lineage (NCBI taxonomy): Eukaryota > Metazoa > Arthropoda > Insecta > Diptera > Drosophilidae > Drosophila > Drosophila micromelanica. The sequence goes on from SCDY01001321.1 coordinate 51,188, forward strand.
TTTGACATTTACGCTTTTTGTTTGGCGCTATCTCAAGCATACGCAAATACTTTTTTGTTCAGGTATGCTGACGGTTGATAAGGCATTTTGTGTATACAATTTGCATTGGAATTTTCTCACGTTAAGGGTTTTCGAAAGTTGCCCAATGCGGCGCCAAATCTCCGCCGAAAGACCGTTTAATTACAGGTCGACAAGTCCTGCGCTCTTCCAATAACGTGTCTAACAACTTTGTCGAAGCGGCCCAGAAAACTGGCAGCATTTGAAAAATTTATGCTGTCGATAAACTAATGAAAAGCCCAACAAGATACTCTAGCACTTAATTGAAGAGGATTCAAGTCATAGATTTTTAAAATGGCCGCTCTCTCTCGCAGGCACTTTAATGGTGCTATATGAATAGAGTTGAGTTATCTAAAAAATAAAAACAAAAACATGAAGTGGGTGCCGCACAAAGTCACGATATCAACCGAATGGCGCCTAAGCACAACAACTTTGTAGCTTTAATTGTTGTCGACAAATTGTGGTTGTTAAATTTCTTAGCGGTGGTCACATAAAATTTATGTATGGGCGATTTAATGGTTGAATCTAGCTATAGGATTATTAATGATTATGAAATTTGCCAAGCTAATAGAATGCAAAAATAAAGTGAAATTAATCAAAATGAACTTACAAAGTCTCTGAGAGAAGATAAAGACGCAACACTAAAATGTTGTTAATTTTTTTTTATTTAACTAAAGTTAGTTAATCATTTTATGATTGAAAGCTAATAAAAGCTTTAAGCCTACCAAAATTGCGTATCTCGTCAGCAAGAAATCACAACATGATCATAAATTTTGTTAAGAAAATAGCTCATAACTGGTTTTAATTTTATTAGCTACAAACTTTTTGTCATCGAGCCATTGACAATCAAATTTCATAAATATTTACAAAGTTTTTCATTTATTATGAAGGTAATATTAAGCTTAGCTTTAATGCATATTCTCTTCATGCTTGCCCTCAGTTGGTAAAAAAAAAATTGAATCGGGGAAAGTACAAAAACAATAAATCAAACAAAATTATATGCATAATTTGAAATGATTTTTAGCATAATGTCAAATGTCAAATGTAAAATATCTGAATAAAATTTTTTTTATTTCGTTTTTTTTTATTAAAAGCACTTAGATGCATTATTAAAACAATTTTCAAAATCTTTTTATTATAAATACTGAAATAATTATTTATAAAATTCCTATAACAATTGTTCTGCGGTTTCGCAAAATTTATTTCCCATATCGTAAAGTCTATTATCAAAGTAACATTTATTTATAATTTGAATGGGTAAATTTAAACTAATTTTATAATTGTTGATTTGCTGTTAATTGACAATTAATGTTAATAAATTACTGACAACGTCTTTAAAACACGTTTTGATATACTATCGTTGTAAGCATTTCAGCAAACGGTCAAAATTATTTTCGATCATTAATTCCATATTTTTTTAGCAGAACCAATGCAATTACAAATTAAGTATATAATTTTTGTTTTAATGGCTTCAATTTCGATATTTGTCATGGCAGGCAAAATACACAAATCCTGACTGATACCGCTAATTATTCCAATTGAATTCACAATCTTCTTGCACGTTCTGTCCATCGGAGTCAACAAAATAAGACTTGCAGTTCACAAATGGCCTATCTGAAAGTGGAACCAGTCGAGTCGTCCGCCCCGTTGCCCCTCGCCAGCACTTAATCTCATCCACCAAGAGTTGTGGTGACATTTAAAAGCTGCAAGTGCATTAGTGTGAAACAAGGATCGAGGCGCCGTCTAAATTACACACACACACACACACACAAACACGCTCGTACAGATAGAGAGATACACACACTGGCATCGCGATCAATATCAAGTACCATTTTCAACGCTTCCTTTGGCGCCACATTTCTGAGGTGGAAGTGGAACCCTTTCTCAGCGCCGTCAACGCTCGTTTTGCCCATCTGCATTTCGAAATGCAAACGCGGCCTGAAAACAAAAAGTCCGCAGCTCCGAAGATAAGCAGAGACACAGAAATATGCGCAGAGTGCTGAAGTCTCCAGATCCAGAGATCAGAGCCCAAGTGCTATCCTGCAGCTGAACTCTTTTTGGGTTCGCCTTTTTGCCTGTTTTTTTTCTCTCTCTTTTCCTGATTTTTTTTGTTCGTCTTGTGTTTCTGTTTCGATAAGCGCCGCATCTTCAATCTTCCTTTACGGGCATGGCAACGGCGGCGGCGTCTGCATTTCGTTGCCCAAAGAGCCCATCATCATCATCGGTGATATGCTTTACGCCGCAGAGTATCCATTAGTTGAGTCGCCGACGTCGTTGCGTATTGGGCAACACAGATAATGTGATTTTGGGCCCGACCCAAGAACGAGAAATGGAACGAGACGCGCGTGAGTTGTGATAAGCACCAGAGACAAGGGAATACCTTGCCGCATATTGTCTCCGCTCCCCTGGCCCGTCTATCCCGTTTGTCTGACTGTCGCTCGGCCGAGCCAATCTCATTTTGTATTTCGTGTGAATTCTTGGAATTTCGATATTTTTTCCTAGAACTCAACCTTTGCGTCTGAGCTGCAGTTGACTGGCTTTTGTGACGTCACCTTCAAATAGAGGTTGCATCGCTTTAGATTCTAAGTTTTTTTTTTGTAGAGCGGTCGAGTGGGCGTTATGCTGCCATAGAAAGTTGTGGTTATTGATAAAAGTTTGATAAAACGTAAAGTTTTGCATATAAATCGTTGATATAATATTTTTTATTTGAGTGTTTTAGCTATTACATGAATAAATTACACGAAACAATATTTTTATGAAAAGGGAATAAAACCGTTTTAAATTTTTACTAAGTTGAGTTTTCTATCTTAATGCAATGATGAAACTACAATACAAATTGACATAAAAACAATAACAATAGCAGTTGTTATAATACTAACATTGATAATATTATGTGACTTGTTTAAACACAAATGTAAAATTTAAATAATATAATTTTTGATAATAATTGAGCAGAATATTTTGCAACCTTTTTAAAATAATTAGTTTTAATATAGTTAAATATATTTTTATAAAATTCTAAAATTTTATAAATGAAACACAACAAAACAGTTACTAAATAATATGTAATATATATATATTATACAAAAAGTAATTTCAACTTATATTAAACATAAAATGTTCAATTGAATTTTATCTTATTTTTATAACAGTATATAAATATATAATAAAGGCAAGTGTAAGGAATATATGTATTATATGTATATATGTACAATAAATATCCTTTCTAGATATAATACAGAAGCCATTTCATTGGTGATACTCGATATTCTTGGTATTTAGTGCTTTTTCAAGTTGCTGCAATAAATCTAGACTTTTGAAGAAATTTCGTCTATAAACTTGGCTTGAGCTTAAGGCCTGCAGCTTTCTGTAATTCTCACTCTTTATATTTTTCTCATTCCCGCTCTCTTGTTTTCTATGGCACTCTCCCTCTCTGAGCAGGGATCATTTCTCGCTGGCGGCGGCGTCTGCCTATCTTCTTTTATCTATTTTAACTGCGCGTTGTTAAAGCGCATTTTCGTGTCGTTTGTCGATTTGTAATGCCGAGCAACGATGATGGTAAGTGGGAAGGAGTTAAGATGCAGTTGAGCCACCACAAGCCACCACCAGTCGGTCGAAGCTCTGTCGCTGACTGGGCAGCGGCTCCGATGCTTTGAAGTGGTCTAAGTGGCGCCTCAAAAAAATAAAAAAAAACCCGCTTGGATCGTGGCGGGTTCAAAAGGCCGACTTGCTTGGTGGTCATCACAATGGCTAACATGTATCATTGGCTAATTAAATGCAGCTCGCCGGACAGTTTGGAACTTTATGTTAGCTTTTATGCCATGCCCCTCACTCGATTCGGTCTATCTAGATAATAAACAAACATTTGCTCTTAACTATTTATTAATATTATTATTAAATTGTGTGTGTACATGAGCAAATGCCTGAATGCATTGCAATTAGCCTAATAGAAATTCAAATGCATGCAGCCACAGAGATTAGCAAATGTACCCCCCTCCCCCACACCCGTCCACTCACTCTTTTCTCCCCCTATATTCGCCAGTCTAACAGTTGTACGTCTGTCATAATTTCTGCGATACTGTCACAGGCACAAGTGCGCAATGTGCTCGGCATCCGACAACCATGTGGTCTGAGTGCCATTGGACCCGGGAGAGGGGAGGTGTGTGAAAAATGGCGCCCCGCTTTCGTATCTTGTTGCTTGTCACATTGAATTATTATTTTATGGTCGGCTTGGTCGTTTCTGCCGTTCTAGAATCGCAATTGGCCAAGGAACGGAACAGGTTCACTGGGCGCTGCCTCCGCTGGCTACCAAGCATTACCAGAGCTCGCTAATGTTTTAATTTGCTGCAGCTGAGCTGGCTTAGAACGAACTGCTGCAGCTAAACAGGTGTGGCTTCAATTCAAGACCATCAAATGGCAGCGCTTGTCAAAAATGAAATAATATTAAATAAGATATTGGCTTCGCAAGGTAATAATGTTCAAGGTATTGGAAAAATATTAATAAAAATAAAGATATTACCTCTAGTCGAAGCTGTAATTCTAATATTTCACCGACGAAGGTGGAAAATATCTCATATTCTAACAGTTTCAGTGACAATTCTACAATATATATATATATAGAGAGAGTCCAAGTTGGGTTCTGTTAAAGAGTGTAGTATAGAAAAATAATAAAATGTGCCCAACCTTTTAAAAATATTTTTTGTGTAAGCGAATAAGTTACAATATTTATTTTGTTGACTCTAAACATAAGAAATATTATATTAGTAATATTATTATAATATTATTATATATTTATTCAAAGTACTTTTAAAGAAAACCTTATATTAATAAGCTTGCATTTCAGCCATTTGGCAGCTGTCTAATCTGACTGTCACGAGTCAGTTTGCCAAATGATTGATTTGTTATTGCCGCTTTCAACACAACAACAGCATTAGTCGGTATTTTATGTGCTTATTTTTTTATCATAGTTACATCTAAGATACACTTAAACGAATAAGAGATAAAGGAGCCTGAAATGTTTCGGCAAAATGTTTCGCAACTCCCACTCAGTAGCAACAAATAGCCTCTTCGGCCAAATCCACCAATACCAATCCACAGGCACTGGCACGGGCACTTGCACGGCATAATTTTTGCAAACACATTCCAAAAGTTGCGGCTGCCGCTACTGCTGGTTGCGGTCGCGACCGTCTCATTACTCATTCAAGCACTCGCATTCGCATTCGCACCCAGCCGCAGCCCCCCTTCAGCCTTCAGCTGCAGAGCCTGCAGATGCTTGGAGCGCCGGCCAGCGAACGCTAATAAAAGCGGTCGTAAAACAAGTTTGCCTAATTGATCGAGCGTACGCCAAAAAAAGAAACAAAAAAGAAATAAACAAAATGAAACTAAAGAAATGAGGCGGAAAAGAGTGTAAAACGAGGAAGGCAACGAAGAAGCCACAGGCAAAAGAAAATCAGACAAAGGCAGCGACTTAAACTGGAATCGGAACTGCAACTGAGCTCAGTCGTGGTTAAAATATTCTATAAAGCCAGAATTTTTAACATACAAAATTGCTTAGAATATGTTATAGAATTTCAGTACATTTAGCACAATTTAAATTCACCATGAAAATTCAGTAATAACCTACTTACAATTTTTAAGTTTCTTAAAAGCATTTTAGCTTTTTTTTAATTTTATACGCAAGAACAATTCGGATGGCCCCACTGTGCAACGGTCCACAGTGCATGTTCACATCAAGGCGTTAATATTATACCAAGATTGCGCCAGCTTCTCCTTCGGCTCGAGGCATCCGAATCGGCCGCAGGCATTTTTGCCATACCATCGACGACACATCAAAGGCAGCGCCACGAGGCGGTGGCGTTACTCGGCGGCGGCGTTGTGCGTCGGACAGGCTTTTAAGCGATGACACCAAATCGCTATTTAGACACTGGTCCGGCTAAGCTGGAGGTGAACTCAAATTCAAGCCCGAGCCGGAGCCGGAGCCCGAGCCCGAGTCCGAGCCCGAACTTAAGACCGAGCCCAGGGCTCGTTGACTGTGGCTTTCTTTAGGGCCGTCGCCTTTTTACTTACTTGTTAAGATTTTATGGTCTCCCTTGCGCTGTGGTCTGTGCAGGTCATTAAAATTAATTTGGATCAATTTGGTTTGCTGCCAAATTGTTGACAATGAAATATAACAGGCTTGGCCCGCCAGGCGACATGGCGGACGACTCGCTCCGCTTTTAGCCGCCAACACTTGGTAGAGTCATCAATGTCTTGAGTGTCTTGCGTTTACAACTTATTTATTTTTATAAAAAGAACTTAAACTTACAAAATCGTAGGCTTCATTAGGGTCTTGTGTTTTTTTTTGTTTCGCTAAATTAATTCTAAAGTAGGAAAAATACATATTCATAGATATAAGAAAAATAATAATATATATTTTTATATTTAAATGCACAAATCATTTCGAATAATTTGTAGCAAATAGTTGACTAAGGGGGAAGACAAAATACGAGCTGCATTTAAAATGGTGAGCTTATTCCGTTCAGACATTTTTCAGATACACAAATTTCGCTTTTGCAAGTCAATTACAGAACTACAAAATAACAACCACTTTGAACTTGAAAAAAGTCAAGAACTTTTAGTTAAAAGCAACGTACTACTGATTCCATAGGACTTCAGCTAAATGATTTTCAAATTATGTGTTTTAAAAAACTTTGCAAATGTTTAAAAAAACAAACTTTTTTTTATACTTTTCTTTACATTTAAATGTAATGCGAGGTTACTACTGGAACTAGTAGCTTGTGAAAAAGAACAACTGGAACTAGCTCACTGTTTTTTTGGATCTCACCATTTGCAACTTTATCTAACTGGTTTGTGGGCCTCTCTATATGTAAATAGCGTAACTAAGCTTATATAAATAATTTGGCAATCGTGACATTTTGGTTAAGTTTACTACAGTTTAAATAGTGTAGGTTAATTATTCGAAGAACGTTCCGGCAGCCCTGTGCGCGTTATGACGCTTGGAGTCAGTTCGCTATTGGAGCTGCGCCCACTTTCGATTGTTGGAACGCTGCAAAGGGAATACGGATTATAGCCAAGGCTCCCAAGCTTGTGTTCAATCAACTTACGACTGAGCAATCTGACGGTTTAACGTGGTCGAATTGGGCAGATGCGGCGATTGACTCTGTGACGGAGGCTGTTGCTGTTGTTGTTGCTGCTGTTGCTGCTGTTGCTGCTGCTGCTGCTGCTGCTGCTGGCTGTAGGGCGAGTGGCTCTCGCTGGTCACATGATGACGCGACATGTTCAACGTGCCATCGGAGGTCGGCACGGTGGCGCTTTGGCTCATCGCGATAGTCAACACTCGGGCACCGCCAGCGGGACCAGTTGTGGACATATCGTGCAGCTCGGAACTATCGTTCTGTTGGCTGTTCAGCAATCCCACCGTCACATGCGATGGGTACAACGGGCCGCTGTTTACCATTAAACTGGCGCCCGGTTGCATGCCTAGAAAATACAAAATTCCGAATTCCTTTTAATTCGAAATCAGTAACAACACATTTGCTCCATTTGTGCAATTTTAATTGAAAACAAAGTTGGATAGGATCATATTTACGTCAACTTTGCTTTGCTTTTGAAAATTATGTTAATTGAAATTTGTTAAAAACACAAATGCTTTATTTAAATTTAATGTACATGTTTATATGAATGTTAATTTATGAGCATGGGAACAATTTCAAACAAAATATATTATTTTAAAATTGATTTATGACACGAAAAAAGATTGTGCATAATATTTATTTTATCATAAATATAATGATAAACTGACTACATTATTTTAATAAAATAATCACTATAAATTTAATTCCGCATTATCCATTATCTGTATATCACTTTCATATTTTTAATACAAACAACTACTGTGTATTGTATTTTAACTACATAAAGGCTACTTCCAAACATCAGAAGGAAAAAATGTTCGGCCTCGCCCTCCTGCCGCCGTAATTGTAAAACCCGATAAACCAGACACCAACTTCCCCTTCATGAATTTGGACCAAAAATTTTATTTTTAAACTGAAATGTAGAGTTCATCTAGACACCGAACCATAAACAAAAAGATTACCCTTATGAAAATCGGTTGAGTTTTGGCAAAATTACGACTGGGGAAAGTTGAGACCTATCCATATATGGGAGCACTAGGGTATATATTAGAAAAATTTTTACATGAATTTGGACCACAAATTTTATTTTTAAACTAAAATGTAGAATTCATCTAGACACCAAACCATGAACGAAAAGTTACATAACCACTTTGAAATTTAGGACGAAATATTTGAGGGGGGTGCTTGCTTCTGGGGTTAGCCTGCATTAGCGCAACTTGCACCATTTCTCAGCTCCAATAATAGGCACAACAAAATATATCAGGCAGCTGTGATTGGTTTACTTACTTGGCAGTGTCCGGTGCGGAAGGGTTCCTCCATTGTTCTTAGGTTTGCGCTTGCGTTTCTGTATGCCATCCTTTTTCATGGAGAGCGGGCGGTTCATGTTGTGCAGCTTGAAGTAGAGGCCGCAGGCGTTGCAGACGGGATTGCCCTCGTTGTTGCGCCGCCAGAGCGTCGTCGAGGTCGTCTGGCAGTTGGCGCAGATGACCCCGTTGCGCCGATTGTTGGGCGCAGCGGCTGCTTTTGGCTTCTGGCGCTGTGGCACTGGCCTTCCCTGCAGCGGGCGCACATAGCTGGTGCAATTGGGACAACCGATCCAGTCCGAGCCCTTGCGGACATACGGTATCTGGCAGTTCTCGCACTTCAGCTCCTGCTGGCCATGGGTGACGACGGGTGGCGTCGCATTAGCCGCTGCCAGGCCGGGATCATAATTGGCAATGCTGCCCGTTGGCGGCCAGTGGCCAGTGGCCATATTCCCATTTTGATAGTCATCGATCACCTGAGAATGATAATGGTCCGATGATGGCAGGTTAGCCAGGAAGTCAGTGCGCACTCCAAGCTGCGATACTTACAAAGGACATGTTCGAATATTCGGCCGGGGTGGCCCAGATGCCCGTGTCGGTGGCATTGGTGCCGTCGGTATAAATCGTGGAATACGGACCACCTACCGGTTGCCTCAAGGGATTCAGGTTCGGGTCCGATTTGGTTATAAACTGCGTCGTCGCGGGCACACCGTAAATGGGATTGCTCTGCTGCAGTGAGGCCGCCGCGTAGCTGTTGCTGTTGAAGGCCGAGTTGGGCGGGTAGGCGAAGGCGGCAGTGCCCAGATCCGCGTATGTCTTGGACTCGTTCGTATGCACGCTAGCATCGACAACATCATAGTACAGATTGGTGCCAGACGCCTCCGCATCAGCGCTGGCCGTAACAAAGCGACCATCCTCCGTCACAAAGCGCACGGTTTGGCTGTGGGCGGCGACAGCGGCCGCCTGAGCCGCTGCTGCAGCGACCGCCGCATGGTGTTGCTGCTGATGTTGCTGCTGTTGCTGCTGCTGCTGCTGCTGCTGATGATGATGGTGCTGCAGTGCAGCCTCGCTGACCACAATGGTATCACCATAGGGTCCACCATTGGGCGTTGGGCATTGTTGCTGTTGCTGCTGTTGTTGCTGGTGTGCGTGCTGTTGTTGCTGCTGCAGCTGCTGAGCCTGCGCCTGCGCCTGCGCCTGTGGCTCGCCCGGCACATCGCTCTTGTCGATCGTCTCAATTTTGATGGGCGCCCCATCATCGCTGCTGCACAGCAGCTGGCCGGGGGTGTACTCAAAGATCGTGCCCGGTGGACCGTTGGCCACCTGCTCGGCCACCTCGCCCGCATTCCGCGGCGCCATTTGGATGTAGTGCGGTGAGTGGTGCGCGCTGCGCTGATACTCGATGTGCGGCTCGGGCGCCGAGTTCGAGCTGGCGCTGCTGTTGTTGGTGCTGTGCTCGCCGTCGCGCGTCTCGTTCAGTTCGCTGCAGCGGGACATATGTAAATTTGAGATTTGTAGGGTGTGCTAGTGTTAGTTTTTTGTCCACTTACAGTGTGCCCGCTGTGGTCAGGATGCGTCGCTGCTGGGTGCGCGGCACTACAACATACTGGGCCTGCTGCTGCTCCTCGGATTCGCTCGCCTGGCTGCCCGCCTGCACCAGAACACCGACTGTTGTAGGCGGTTGCGGCGGCTGTTGCTGCTGCTGCTGCTGCTGCTGCTGCTCCTGTTGCTCCTCCAGAACGTTGTTGGCCTGTGGATCGTTGCCGTTGCTTGACTCGATTTTGATCTTATCCAGCAATTGCAGCTGTTGCTTGCTCAGCACTTGTTGCTGTTGTTGTTGCTGCTGTTGCAGTTGTTGCTGTTGCTGTTGCTGCTGTTGCTGCTGTTGCTGTTGCTGAGGCGTCGGTTGCGCTTCCATCTGCAATGGCCAAGGCACAAATGATGAATGGACAGCTTGTTGACAGCTTGTTGTCAAAAGTGTGGCTCCAGTTCCGGCCACACAAAACTGCAAACTTGGCTGCTCGCCTCTATTTCCGCCACAAAATGTCAACAAGCGCAAAAAACAAAAACCCAACTCAGACCCCCCGACTCAGACTCTGACACAGACCCAAAGCCGGCAACGACAATGTTCAAAGGTGCCGCCCAGCTCAGCTCAGCTCACAGCTCGCAGCTCGCAGCTCAATTTGTCGCCTACAAATCATAAAATACAAAATTCGAATACTGGTTCAAGTGCCGTTCTCGACCGGACTCGCGCTCTTGCGGCCTGTGCCGGGAACCTTTCTGTTTACTCTCTGTTTCCGTGTCGCCCACCTCACACAGTTTTCACTTTTTCCAATTACAATGCCGCAAACTGTGGCTGGTTTTCTTTTTGGGTTTTTTCTTTTATTTGCTCACAGAATTCGGTTTCATTTTTGGCCGGAAATCAAAGTTTTAACAAATTAACAATTTGCGCGACAGGTTGGAAAAACAGAAACAAGAATTACAAGAAAATTATATAAAAAACAAGTAAGAACGTTGCAGTCGGGCGTTACCGACTGCGTTATACTCGTTCACATTCTTAATTATTATTATTATTTTAAAAAATTTCGATATT
>SCDY01001322.1:0-31453 GCA_004143825.1 Drosophila micromelanica
GGGGGGAGTACATGCTTTTTTACCAAAAATTTTCAAAAAAAATTTATTTTCAATAATGCAAATATTTTAAATGCAGAATCAATTTGCAGGACAAATCATAAACAAAATGCCCTCAAACGTGAAAATCGGTTCACTTTTGACAAAGTTATGGTAGTTTGAGGTTTGGGAACTATGGATCCAAGAGCTTTACATGTCAAAATTTTTGTTAATTTTGACATGATTTTTGACCAAAATTTTGACCCCCTCAGAATCACCTTTAATGTTGTTTTTTTAGCTAATTATGGCAAATACAATCATTTAAAAATGTAAACTCGGCGACAAACCCCCATCCCCACTCACACCCCCACCTCCACCAACACTCACACCCCCTGAAATGTTTATAGAACCAGATCGCAGGGATCAGGGTATCTCCTAGTCGGGCGGCCCCGACTAGAGCCTTCTCACTTGTTACATATAAAATTTTCTTGAATTTTTTGATGAAAAAATCATGTACGCATTTACCCATTACTGTATAACATTTTTTTTCTTCAAAATTTAGAATTGCGAATTTATATTTTTTCAAAGAATCTATCTGTGCAAAAATGCAATCTTGGACATCTAAAGTTCTCAGATCCATAGTTATATATGTATATAATTCAAATTTCCCTAGCCTTGTAAAAACGTAAAGAATGCAAATTTGTGCCGCTTACAAAAATAGCTGGCAGTGCTCACAACTATTAGGAAAATTAAGCTTGCATTTTATATTTCATTAATTATGCACAGCGAGAGATGCACCCGGTGCGGCATTACGCACAGACCAACGCACACTGCCACCTGCAACATGCAGCTTGGCCCTAAGCCAAAGGACTCAATCACATGCTAAAAGATCCTAAGCACCTGTGCGACCCAAGTATTAGTAGATAAATATTTTGAGAGACAGTCGCACAAAAATTGCAGCAGCGGCTGTTGGTGGGGAAGGGGACAATATCTTACGCCTGATTTGACGGGAGCCCAAGTTCGAAGACACATAACAGTCTCTTCTTTCGTTGTCATTTGCATTCCAGACGCACACACAAACACATACCGAAAAGCACTTGGATTTCCTGAAATACGACACATTCAAAATCTGCATGGCTGGTCAAAGGAGTTGGGCAATATTCCCCCAACACCCTTGCTTAGATCTAGATTCATCTTTGGCTGCAGCCAATCGAGTGGCTCTGCAGAAAACTAGGATGTGTCAGCCCGAGTGGGGCATGCTGAACGTTATATGAGGCCTTATGTGGATATTAATATATAAGTGGGGCGGTAAAGGGAGGTACATAGCTCGTATTGCATATTGTATTTTCAATTTTATTCTATTCCATTTTATTATATTTTTCAGTCGATATATATTTATGTATGCAACAAATTTGTTTGCATTCTCCCTTGAGTTGTCACGCACAAAGGCAGAAGTAAATTGTTTAATTTGATTTCATTTTGGAGCTCTTGCGTCATGGCCAGGCAAGCTAAATGGGTTTCAAAGAATGTATCTGTGTCTGACCACCCAAAGACACGCCCCTAATAGTTTGTGTGTGTGTGTGTGTGTGTGTGTGTGTGTGTGGTTGAGTGCAATGCAAATCTCTGGCCATTAAATGACTCAATGTGAGCCCGGACCGCCACCACCCTGCCAATTTTCTACACATTTAATTGCGTTTTATTTTTCAAATATTTATTATTATCGAATATTGAAACGATATCCAAATGCGAATGCAGAAGACTCACACCGGACCCCACCAAACACCATATGGTGTGCCTGCACGTCATGTTAAGAGTTATATATGTGTATATATATAGTTGTACCACGGATCTAACAATGATTGTATAGCACGCGATGTGCCGGGCCCTCAGACTTTCTACCTTCACTTTACCCTTGCCTTTGGCGAAATTTGTCGAATGGCTTTCGTCACGGATTCAAAATCTATGATTTTAATCCTTTTGGGAGTGCTAGAATTAAGAGGAAACCTGATTGGATTGGATTGCAGTTTGCGGCACTATTTAAAAACAGAAAAACTATTCGTTTTTTTTTTCAAATCAAGAATCAATTTCAAAATATTAAAAACTACAACAATCGCAAGAACTTGTAAAATAATGTACTTATCATAATTGTAAAATGATTAAATTCATTTGTTTCTAGAACCATTAACACTTTGAAATCTTTCAAACTTTAAGTCTATAAACAAAATCGAAAACAAAAAAATTAAGAAAAGTATTTTTTCTGAACAATCCAATGTCTTGGTTATTGCAAACGTACACATTTTAGAATTAGGACATTTGTGAGATTCACTGCTTTATTGAATATGTTACATAATTTAATCATTCCATTTACGATATTTAAAAGAGGTAATTTTGTATATAATTTCATTAAAAGTGTTTTAATTACGTATAGTTATTATTTTTAATTTATGTAACTGCACTGTTTGTCAAATAGTATGTACATAGATCAATTGCTTGCCTGCCTGTTATATCCATATATACATACATATTTATAAAAACTATAAAATTAATTTACATTTATCTAAATGTGTATTATGCAAGAATTGAATGGCATTTCAAAATGATCTTAAGTTGAGAGACATAAATTGGCAATAACTGGACAAACAATGTGTGTGTGCGGGTAGTGAAAGCAATTTAAACTGTTAGAACTGAATGTTTCCCTAGCAAAATTGAGCACAAAACCGAATACAACAATTGGCACTGTTTGATAAATTATTAAAAAATAAAAATAAAATAATATAAGTCGATAATCTGATGAAATTAAAAAAAATATGGATATGCAAAAATTGGAAAAATTTAAAATGCAGTTGGGAGGATTATTCAGTTCTGCTGTTGTTGTTGTTGTTGCTGCTGCTATGTCTGAACGCTGTAAGTAGATGGAAATGTGGTCACACTTGGTCATAAGTACATCCAAATACCCTAAAGCACACAAACCCCCACACACACGCACACATACAGACACAAGCACACACACAACTCACGAAAGCAAAATTGGGCGAGATGCATAGAAATGTTCCATCTTCATATCGAAATGATTAACTTTGCCTACAGATTTCTGATTTTAAATTGACTTCCTCTTCCCGCAATGCAACACGACTGTATCCAACTGCAGGTACATTCAGCACATTCAGCACGCAGCAGTCGAGCATCAAGCAGGAGGCCATGGATGTTGCTAGCGAGGAGCAACCGCACGAGGCGCATGCCGCGGATCGCCAACCGGCCGCCTGCAAGTTGGCCAAGTTGATGCAACGACCGCAGCTGGCGCAGCTTTTTGAGCGACGCAGCCACAACAACAATAACAATAATAATACTAATAATAATAAAAATACCAACAGCCAGAACAACAATAGTAACAATAGAAGTTCAGTATACAAAAAGAATCGTTCGACAAACTCATCGCCCACACCCTCGGCGCGATCCTGGAACGACAGCGATGATGAGCACGAGTACAACCAAGATGATCGTTCCAGCTCAGCCTCGTCGGCCATTTCATTGACCATGAAGCGTTCCTGTCAGGCCAGCGAGTCCACGCTCTACCAGACACTTCAACAGCATCAGCAACATCACCATCAGCAGCACCAGCAGCAGCAACAACAACAGAGCGAACATCGTCCACGCCACGAGTCGCAAGCACAGCTAAATCAGCAGCAACAGCAACAACATCAACAGCAGCAGCAGCAGCAGCAGCAATACCTGGATGAACTGCAGCAGTCTGTTTCCGTATCACACCAACAGCAGCTGACCGCCAATCTGTTCATGGCGCGTACCATTGCGCTGAGTCGCTCTCGTGACTTTCCCGATCTTTTCCAAAACACATCGGCAGCAGCCGTGGCCGCAGCGGCAGCTGCAGCAGCCACTGCAACCGCCTCGGCTACAGCTTCGGCAATGGCCAGCAGCAGTGGAGCCGGAGGTGCTGTCAATAGCGCGAATGCGGCTGCCGGCGGCAGCAGCAGCAGCAACAGCAATGCCGGCAGCAACTATATGCTGCCCTGCCCGCTGTGTGAGACGCCGCTGGAGCAGCGCGTCTTTCGCCAGCACCTCGATAGGCATTATCCGCGCGACAGTCCCGTCTGTCCGGTAATCGAGTGCGGTCGGCGATTCGCCCATCCCAATTCAGTGCGCAATCACATGCGTATCAAGCACACACTTCAGTGGGCCAAAATGAAGGCCATGCGCTCCTCGGGCGGACCCTTCGCCGGCGGCCCCGATTTTAAATTCAAAAGCGAAGCGGCCAACTAGTTGGTCTCGCGACACGGTATCGAACAGTACCCGTATTCAATTCAATATGCCCGCAGATACTCGCATTAGTACCAAGTAAAGCTTCTTAGGTTGTTGCTTTCAGTCAATGGTGACAATAATTATAATCCCAAAACTCGAGACACTCGCGTCTATCGTAGATAGCCAAAACGTAGAACAATCTGCGTTGTTGATTTAGCCCAATTTCTGAAAGCCACTAAATGGTTTCATTTTCCACAGCCAGTTTATAGCGTCAAGTTTACCTAAGTAACTCTCTTCAGGTCTATTTTGGTTTTCAATTTCGCATTTAAAACACTTTTTTTCCAAAAGGAGTATTCAAGGCTTTAGAGTTGAATACCACACACCATTGATAAGAATTCAAAAATGTTCAAATGTGGTAGAGCATTAAAAGCCAAGGGCAAGATCAAAAGCGCTAGCTACAGATACATATTCGATTTTCTTGTCATTGTGTTAGGAATAGTTAAGGCTTCGACTGATGCTAGTGCCAGTGATTGCTGGGTGCTAGTGGCTGGGGAATGGGGACTGGGGACATTAACGATATGAAGCTGGCATACAACAATTAATACGTTCCTATATTCAATATAGTATACTATATTAAATAGTACATATACGTACTTCCACTACTGCGTATGTGCAACTTTATATGTATAACATAAAAATCTAGAGATACACTGTAAAGAGCCCAAATGATTATAATTATGATAATTCCATAAAAATGCTACACTCTACTGGTAACATTTTTTTCACTTATGAGGCGTAGCAGAGCTGCAAGTTAACTGTAATTTAGTGAGGTGTGGGACAGTAGAACAATTCAAAGATTGGCAGCCCATACCATAGATGGCGCTTTACGGCACTAGTAACTCGTAACTCCAGTATTATACGTACATAGGAAAATCAGCTACACACAATTTATAGTATGAGATAAGCATATAAGCCATAAACCAAATATATAAATTGAGGTATGTATTTGTAGATAATGAGCTGAATACCAAGCAGAAACAATTATAAATAGTTATTATAATTAATTATAATGATACTACAAAATAGAATGTGCCTGCGTAATATATTTTTAGCCAAAAAAAGAAGAAAATTAAATAATAATTATAAAAAAATAAGAAATAACTAAAGTTGAAAACTCACATACACACACAAACACATAGAGACAAGGGAGAAGTTGCAATTTTATTAGGAAAAATTCAAAAAGTAAAGCTCAAAATTGTCGATTGAATTATAATTTCGGTTATGTTAAGTGCAAAGAAAAGCGACACAGAGGGAGAGAGAGAGAGAGAGCGAAAACATACGTAAAATGGTTCCTATAATGTTAATCAAAAAGCAAAACCAAAAACTAAAAATCTAACTAAAATTAAAACATGACTAAACTACGAGTTTAAATAAAAAAAAGAAAAAAAAGACGATCAAAATCGGTGCGGTATAATGAATGTTATATTCAATTTCGACACGGACAATTTTACAGTTGTGTAGCCCATAATGAATATATATATGTACTCGTAATACCCTTATATAATTTACAAATATTTTAGTTGGCCAATTGTTTGGAAATACGTAGCTCATAATAATGTATCTTCAATTTATGTACGACTCGATGAGGCAATTATGTTTTGGTTAATAATAAAGAGCAAACGAAGAAAAGCCGAGCAAATGGATTTTTTTCAAACTCGATTGTTTT
Source organism: Drosophila micromelanica (assembly GCA_004143825.1). NCBI lineage: Eukaryota > Metazoa > Arthropoda > Insecta > Diptera > Drosophilidae > Drosophila > Drosophila micromelanica. The sequence goes on from SCDY01001322.1 coordinate 5,957, forward strand.
CCAGCTTTTAGTTTTTAAGAATGCGATTAGAAAACTGAAGAACTTATGATTTATTTTAATTTTTTCCGCAGTTTCGCGTCGTTCCTTGGAAATGCGTGTTCGTGCCACAGATCCGAGACCGTGCCCGAAATGTGGTAAAATCTATCGCTCGGCACACACGTTGCGCACCCACCTGGAGGACAAGCACACGGTCTGTCCCGGCTATCGTTGTGTCCTGTGCGGCACTGTGGCCAAGTCGCGCAACTCGCTGCACTCGCACATGTCCCGCCAGCATCGCGGCATTTCCACGAAAGATCTGCCCGTGCTGCCCATGCCCAGCGCCTTTGATCCAGATCTCGCCTCGCGGCTGCTGGCCAAGGCCGGCGTTAAAATATCCCCCGCTGAGCTCCGTGCTCGCGCCTCACCCACCGGCGGAAGCGGCAGCAGCGGTGGTGCCGGCAACGGCGGTAATGGCTCACAGAAGCTAGACCTCAGCAATGCCAGCGGAGGACCGCTTGACGATGCCGAGGACTCGGACGATGATCCCGAAGATCTGACCACTGGCAATGTGCTCTATGGCAGCAACGCCAGTGACCTCAGTCGTTACCACGAGAGTCTGTTAAGCAATTTTGGACATGCTAACACAACAATTTCACGTATGCGAAACGAGGCCGCCGCAGCAGCTGCAGCGGCCGCCATGGGCCAGCAAAAGGACCTAAACACTGGTGCCGGCGGCGTTCAACTGCCCAACAGCAGCAACACGGGCCAGTCGCTGCTGGACACCTATCTGCAGTTCATTACAGAGAATACATTCGGTAAGTGGCCCCAAAAGTGGACCCCTTTAGATTCTATACTAATTATTTTCTTCTGCTTCTTTAGGCATGGGCATGTCACAGGAGCACGCAGCTGCAGCCGCGCTGCACGCCGCCAAAATGGCGCAGTTGAATGCAATGGGTCACAGTCTGGACAAGCTGCCGGCAAGCTTGTTGCCTGCTCAGTTTGATCTCAGCAAGCTGGCGGGTGCTGGGGCAACAGGTGGGTATGCTCAGAGCGGCAGTGGACTCTCAATTGAACCGATACTGAGACGTGACCAGCAGCAGCAGCAGCAACAGGCGAGCAGCCTGTCGCCCGACGCAAATGGAGCGCTGGCGCTCAGCTCGGTGGGTCACATGCACGCAAACTTGGTCGGTGGTGGAGGTGCCGAGGCCGATGATGTGGATGTGGATGAAGAGGCCGAGATTAGGCGCGATAGTTCGGAGCCGATGGATTTGGGACTGGGGTTGGACAACAATCAGTCGGGCAGCAACAACGAGACGGCCAATTCGGACCCCGAGGAAAATTACTCAGAGGATGAGGGCGTGCACCACACATAAGCAAGAGGCAATACAGTTTTAACGAAATGGTCGTTTATAAGAGAGCAAAAGATATAACGATAATACGATATTCGTATATCGTCTTGAAGAGTCGTCGTCAACAGTTGTATACCCAGAAAATGGAACATTTGTAACGAGTAGCCTTATCCTCATGTATACCAGTTTACGTGTACAATACATGCATACGATAATTACGATAGTTATATAGGTTAAAAAAAAATCATGAAATAATATCATGTGCTGCGTTTAAAATTTATAGTAGAATTTATGTTGTGTTTTTAAAAACGAAGCAGACTAAAAAAAATTTAAAAAAACAACCTACATTACTACCTAAACAGATACTCGTATATGAGTTAGAATAGAACAGAGAAGCCTAGATACTTACATACATATACAAATACATATACATACATACAAACTTATCCTATATACTACATACCATATACTATATACACATGTACCTGTTGTGTGTATACATGCAGTTTAGGAATGCAAGAACCAAGACAGATTCAAATCATTGAAGAACTTTAACTCCAAAATACCTAAAGCTAAACTTAAACCTAGACCTAGGCATATAAGTTAGTGTTAGCGATCCGAAACGACTAAACAATTCTGTAAATAGTCTATAAAATGCAGTATGAGCTACGCACCCGCAATGTGGATTAAAAAAAAAAAACAAAAAAAAAAAAACAGATAAGAACAAAGCATTTAAACGGACAACACGAATACTCCAATTGAATACTCTCTAATGGCTTCCTTGCCACAATATAAACAACAGCAATAATCCGTCTCAGTTTGAAATATGTGTGTGTTATTGTATCGGATGTTAATAACAAAGAATAATTCAGATGTGCCATGTCACAGTGTTAGAGCTTTCAAATGACTTTGAAGACACGAGTACTTACCGACCATTCAAGTCGCCTACATATATATATTTATAATGCTAACCATATCTCAGGAATACACGTGGACGACATTCCCGCTGCCGCAACGAAACAGCCGGAACAACCAAACTACCTCAACAAATGAATTGTGCAACCCATGTACTCATTACTCGTAATATCTTCCAGTAAAGCATAACTACTATATTCGTTATGACCGTACTTGCTTATACATATATAACTTTCATAGCAGAAGCATCTGCCTAGCTTTAGGGTCTCCATTGGATGGGTGCGCAACTCAGCCAATTTTAGTATGCATAGCCGTAACTGTGAATCGAAAGATTTCCCACATTAGCCAGGCACTGTACATTTAGTTATTATTTATACAAAATTATGCGATTATGTACAATAAAGTCAGATAAAAAAACAAAATAAATAAAGTTGATAGGCACATACATACATATGCATATATGCTTAGCCATACTTACAAACAAATTCGATCATTGGGGAAATATAATAGAATCAAATACCTCAACCTACTTAGATCGCGTTAAGTTTATACAACAGCACACCTAAAGGTTTCTCTCACGTGTTTCAAAATGCCGAATTAATAATTGTATACCGCAATGTCCTTATGTCCCATTTCCTGTATGTACATTTAGTTTAAATACGCAGCGTTTATTCTAGTTTTATTGTTAGTTGTGCACAGACTCTACAAGAGCTGAAATCCACTTGCCTTATAATAACATAAATATGTGTTACTTTAGTAATTTTCTACCTCAAATAATTTAAATGTAATTTACTTGCATATTATTTAAGCTCGCAATTTTGGGTATGTATTTCTTTTCGTATTGTAATTGTGTTTTTTGGACAAAACTTCAAAGACACTTCAACACGAGTCATCTAATATAGCATAAATTAAATGAGTATGGAAATGCATAGAAATAAATTATACTTAAAAATAAAGCATGTTATAAGCAAAGAAAAATATGTTAAATTTGTTTATTATCTTATTGTTTCACCTCGCGTATGGCTACAATACTTTTGATACATCAGTTGTTTTTATTTGATTCTTTTAAACACGTCGAGTGCAATTTTCTGGATTTGCAAACATGTGCAATTGCATTTCGACTACACACAAAATAACACACCCATACACACACACATAATGCAGTTTAGTCTTTAGAATAAATGCAGTTAGTATAATACAAGTTACATAAGCAATTTAAGTAGAGATCAATGTGCTTAGAAAGTTATTAATATTTATTGAAATTACAATAAAACTGCGTTATAAAGAACAACCAATGCGTTTATAGTCAATATTTTGGGAAACGTTACAGTCTGCATTCAAATACTCAATTTGAATTTCAGTATTTACATAACGAACTGGTGGAGTGTATCGGCTTTTTATCGGTTAGCTCGCTCTGTGACTGATCAATACTGGCGCAGCTGTTCGATAACAGTTATCGAGTGCACAAATGACGCATGTTTAATCGCTGATTGTCACTTAAAAGAAGAAGCAGCCGAAAGCGGCATTTGTTCGAATTAACTGTAAATAAATGTTTAGTGCAAACAATTATTCCTGTCGATAAGTGTCTTTTTTTTCATTTAAATCATTGTCTAACTGTGTTTTTTGTGAAATATGTCTGCAAAGAGCGCAATACAGGTCTGCATCAAGGTGCGTCCCTGCGAACAAGGCCAAGCCACATTGTGGCAGGTGAAGGACAAACGAGCAATTCAGCTCATTGACAGCCAGGCGGATCCCTGTGTGTTTGGTAAGTTTGTGGGAATCGGGAGCTAATGGCAATGGCTGTTAAATTTGGTTGTAAAACGGTTGTGCCTCGACTCCTTGCAGATTATGTTTTCGATCAGGATTCGAACAACCAAATGGTGTTCGATTGTATGGCCAAGCACATCGTGGAGGCTTGCATGAAAGGCTTTAATGGAACCATTTTCGCTTACGGTCAAACATCATCGGGCAAAACGTACACTATGATGGGCGATGAAACCAATCCAGGTGTCATGGTGCTGGCAGCTAAAGAAATTTTCAAACAGATTGCCAGACACACCGATCGGGACTTCTTGCTTCGTGTCGGTTACATTGAGATTTACAATGAGAAGATCTGCGATTTGCTAAATAAAAAGAACCAAGACCTTAAGATACATGAAAGCAACGGTATGGTGCATGTCAATTGTGAGGAATGCATTATAACATGTGAGGAGGATCTGCTGCAATTCCTTTGCATGGGCAACAAGGAGCGTACTGTGGGCGAAACCAATATGAATGAACGCTCCAGTCGATCTCATGCCATATTTCGCATTGTAAGCAACATTTTTGGTTACTTCCTTCTCCATAAAATATAAAATCTATAATTTTTCTCCAGATTATTGAGTCGCGCAAAACCGATCGAAATGACGATGATGCGGTTATTCAAAGCCTGCTCAATCTGGTCGACCTGGCGGGCTCAGAGCGTGCCGATCAGACAGGTGCGCGTGGAGCGCGTCTTAAGGAGGGCAGTCACATCAATAAGAGCCTGCATTTTCTGAGCAACGTGATCAAGAGCTTGGCTGAGAATGAGGACAACAAATACATCAGCTTTCGCGATTCGAAGCTGACGCGTATATTACAGGCATCGCTGGGCGGCAATGCGTTTACCTCCATAATCTGCAGCATTAAGCCATCAATTATGGAAGAATCGCAATCGACGTTAAATTTTGCGATGCGTGCAAAGAAAATACGCGTGAAACCACAAATGAACGAAATTGTTTCGGATGCGACCATGATGAAGCGCCTTGAGCGCGAAATAAAGGAGCTTAAAGATCGCTTGGCTGAGGAGCAGCGTAAAAATGAAAGTCAGATCAAGGTTAGGTTGCTGGAACAAAGAATCAAGACAGATACACTTAAAATAATAACCAGCAATTCAATAGCGGATAAGCGTAATAAGAACCGTAGACGCACTTGGTGTCCAGCCACATCGATTCCCGAGGCAGCGCCAGGAGATGAAGTAGCTGCTTCAAATTCAAATGGTTCGGCTGGGCAAAACGGCCAGCACAAGCACTCGGGCCTGCCAAAGCCCAATTTTTATCCTTTCATTTCCAATATTAACCACCGGCCGTTTAACGCGCCCAAGACTATAAACATTATGAAATCCCTAGAAGTAACAGATGAAGAGGAATTTAAACCTGCCGTTGATTACAACTTTGATGAGGTACCAAACCAAATGGTAACTAGTCGCACACTGCCACCATTAACTTTAACGCCACGTGTGGCTGATATCGGTGCTCAAAGGTAAGTTATTTACTCATACAATTTTTACTTTTCATGCACTGCATCAATCACGTCGGCAAATCATTATCATTGCACTTTTCATGACACTACCAACAAAATGCATGCTCTCATTTGCTATCATCACGCCAAACTTGCATGTATAGTAAGGAAATGCTTGAACGAGATCTTGTGGAACTAAAAACATTCATCAAGGTAGAACAAAATATTAATTCGGAGTGGGAAGGTTTAAACGACAAGTTTGCAGCCGCAACTGCTAAAGTTGACGAGTTGCAGTCCGAGCGGCTAAATCTAGTGCAGCGGTAAGTTAACTTAATATTTGAAATTTTCCTACAGACTGTAGAAGAAAATAATTAAATGGAAAATAATTTAGCTTATGCAGAATATTACCATTCATTGTTCATTAAATTAATGTTTATTTTGTTGTATTTTTTGTGCTGATAAAACTACAAATTTCAAACAGACTTCGTGGTATTTCTATAAAACAAAAACGAAAAAAAAAAAAATAATGTTTTCATTTTCATATTTTTAAAATCACAATTTGCAACGCATAGCGCCAATTTGAATAATTGTTCACCATTTTATGTACGCGTCAAAATACACAAAATCAACACGTGGTGAACTTTTGTTCGGATATCTTCTATTTTGTCGTATTCGCTGTGTTGTCTTTCTGTATCAGTCTCTGAGAACGTCGCGACGTGAGTAAGTGGCCCGCACCAGACGAAAGCTGGAAGATAAACAAAAGTTTAAAAGCCCACTCACAAAATTTGCCTTGCGAGTCGTTATGATAGCAATGGAATAGTATACATACATATATTCGTAGGTGATGTGAGCCAGTTTCTCGAATTAATTCGGTCGAACCGATCGGACTGACGTCTGACGCTTTGAAATGGCAACAACGAATGCGATAAGCAAACAATCTGAAAATCTATTGGGCTGCATGGCGACTTCGTCGATAAATTGTTATTCCATACATAATGTGTGCCCATAAGTTGAGTTTATTTTGAACTTTGATGTCCAACAGTTAACGTCGTTCTGCGCCACCGAACTTTCTGTTCGTTTGCGTTGATCAATGACGTCTTTAGTTGATTTTTAACTATTTCTGATTCTCAAGACGTGACTCTGATGTAACTCACAACTGAAGCAGTGGCACGCAATAACCGAAGTTTGTAAGTAAAAATAAGCATAAGTAAAAACGAATGCACCGCACAGCGAATATCTTCATATTTGTAAATAGTCGCATGTGCGTGTGTAAGTGTGTGCTGTGTGTGCTTGTCTATTTGTTATAGGTTCAACATAAACTGGAATGCAGTCTGTGAGCATCTGCACGCAGATGCAGTCTCTATTTTTAGGAAGATCGCTATAATTAATTGTCAAAATGCTCGTTTTCAAAAAATGGCCTCCATTGTAGCTTGCAAATGCACTTCAGGTAGTGCGTCGCTTATAAACATTAAATTATTAACTTTTTTTATTAATTATTGCTAAACAGCAGTCCGTATACAATATGTCCAAATCTGCTTAAACATTCAACTAAAGCTTATATTCGTAAAGACCTTTAATTAACTATCTATCTATCATATTTTTATTTATTTATTTATTTATTTATATATTTTATTTATTTATATATTTTATTTTTATTTTTATAATATTTTTGTTTACCTTTTTTTTAGCTGTGAAGCCCTTCAAGCCGAGGTTGAGGCTCTAAGCGAGTCAAAGCAAGCAGCTGATACAAAATTCGAGAAATACGAGGAGCAACTAAAGACGCTGAAGCAAACGATTAAGAGGCTGGAGATGGAAAATCGTTCTGCTGTTGATTTAGAGTTTCAGTATGAAAACCACAAATCGAAGTCGAAGCTGCGAGAGGATGAGCTGCTGTCAGCGCTGTCTGAGAAAGACAACGCCATTGATAATTTACAAAAGACACTCAAAGAATTGTCTAGGGATGTGCTGCGCAACAGTAAGGAAGATCAGATGCGCTCTATATGCCCAGAGATTGAAACCAGCTGCGAGAGCATTTGCAACAAGTGCGTGGATTTGGAACGCCTGCTGGAAGAGTATAAAAAGGCCTACCCGAATGGTGATCGCGCTCAGTCAATTGAGTGCGAATGCGAGCAGCTGCGTGCGGAAATTGCCAATACTCGTGCTCAACTGGAAACCGTGCAAAGCGATTACAGGCAGATGACCAGTGATGTAGCTGAGAAGTCAGACCTGTGCGAACGCCTGAGCCGTGATGTTATTTCGGTCGAGGAAGCCAAGGGTGTGCTTCAGGAGCGATGCGAAGATTTGAAGTTGGCGCAACAGCGAAACGATCAGATTATACAAAGCATGCAGGCAGAGTATGATGCCATACAAGAAAAGTACCAGAAACTGCAGCAGGATTACGAACTACTTGAACGAACAGCTGCGGCTACTGAAGATCATCATAAGAAATTGCAAAGCCAAAATGAATCATTGCAGCAAGAAATAAGCACATTAAAGGAATCTTTTGAGAAGGTACAACATAAACTTATGCAGACCACACACTCAGAGGCCGGCGAAGCACTTGTGCAGCAGTTAAAGGCACACAACGAAGAGCTCATCGAGAACTTGGCTCAACTGGAGGCCAAGTATGGAGAAATGCAGCGCGAGTACGATGATTTGTCCAATCAGCTAATTGAGAGTATGCAAGACGGTGACAGTCTGCGAGCTCAGTGCAGCGCACTTCAAGGGGAACTAAAGCAGCAGAACATGGCGACAAAGAGCGTAGGCGATTCGCAGGACCAAAAAACACAACAATTGCTCGCACACATCGCTCAACTAGAGAGTGAAGTTGCCGAGAAGAACATGCTAATCGATGCCACCGAAGGCACAATCAACGAAATGCGTGAACAAATGACGAATCTAGAGTCGGCGCTACTGGAAAAGTCTGTCATAGTCAACAAAGTGGAGGACTATCAGCGGCAAATAGAGTCCCTCGAAAAGCAGCATGCCGAAATGACTATGGTCTGCGAGGAGCTGCAAGAGAAGGTAAAAGAGAACACCATAAACGAGAGTCTGCTTATGTCCAATAGTACTCAAACTTTGAACAATAACAGCATCTCGGAGCAAGAAATTGATGTGCTACAAACAAAATTGAACGATTTGAACGCTGAAGTAAACGATTTGCAATCGCAAATTCAACAAAAAGACAAAGTTATTGATAAAATTCAGTCTGAGCTACAGGAGTTAAATGAACGCTGCATCTCAATGGAAGTTCTACAGGTGGAGCTACAAACAAACGCACGGCAAAGCCAACAGCTGCTCGATCGACAGGCTGCAAAATTGGCTGACGATGCAGACCGCATTGATAAACTGCAGGAGTCCAATGCGCAGCTGCTGGAACGGAGCATCAAGTCTGAGGAATCAGCTGCAGCTTTGAAACAGCTCCTCGAACAGCAGGCGGATGTGGAATGCTCCAAAGAACAATACGAGAAACGCCTCAACGATATGCAAATCGCATTGGATAATGCCAAAAAGGAGTTTGACTTGATGGAGAAACAGAATAAAGATCAGCTTGACCATGTTAAGCTTGAGTATTTACAGAAAATCGAGGTCAGCGAGAGTGGATACCGCGAGAATCTGCGCAAATACAATATGGAATGGGAGGAGAGGAAGAATCACTACGAACACAGTTTGGATAGATTGCAAGAAAAAATAGCCTCGACCGAGGAGCGTTGTGCCAAACTTAGCTCTGATAGCGAGGCGGAGCTGTTATCTGTTAAAGCGGCAAATGCGTTGGCAATAGCCCAATTGGGTAAAGAAAAACACGAACTAGAATCATTGTATGACGAAAGCAAAAAGCTGGTGCAGCAAATTCAAAGTAAACTGAACAACAAGGAACAAGATGACAACAAAGATCGTGAATTGGTCACGTCTTCAAATCAAAAAATACAAGAGCTACATGAGAGATATGAGTTGCAAATTCATGAGTACGAACAGCTCAAAAGTGAGCACCAGGTTACCTTGGACAGTCTTAAGCTGGAGAAGATCTCGTTACAGTCTGCCGTTGACGAGAGCAAACTAATAATTGAACGCCTGACCAATGACCTTCATGCGGAGCAGAACGGACGTCAACAGGAGGCGAGCAAACTGAAACAGTTGCAAGATGCCATGGAAGCCACACTCAAGGCCAACGCTGCAGAAAAGATTGAACTTTTAGAAAAAGTAGAGACCTTAAATTCCAAGATTAACGACCTGGTCGAACAGCTAAGGAAGGCAACGATGAGGGTGAATGATTTTGATAAGCTGTTGCTCGAGCATGAGCAGCTGAAATGTCTTTTGTCCGAGGCAAACGATCTCAATGAGAACTTGGCTCAGAAAGCGACAATTCTCGATCGCGAATTAATGTCTGCTCAAACTGAGTTAATAGCGCAAAACATGAAGGCTGAAAAGCTGCAATTGGAATTAGAAACGACTTTGCTTTCGAAAAGCACTGCTTGCTCCGAACAGACAACATTAACAAACAAGCTACAAGAACTTGAGGCAACTGTAATTGAAATGGCTGCAGAGAAGGTAGAATTTGTGGAAAAAGTAAACACGTTAAATTCCAAAATTGACGATCTGGTGGAACGGCTTAAGCAGGCAACTATGAAAGTTAAAGATTTTGATAAGCTGTTGCTCGATCATGAACAATTAAAACGTCTTCTATCGGAGTCAGACGATCTCAAAAAGAACTTGGCCCAAAAGGCGGAAAATCTCGATCGCGAATTGTTGGTGGCTAAAACTGAGTTAAAAACACAAAACGCTAAGGCTGAAAAATTGCAATCGGAATTAGAGACAGCTTTGATTTTAAAGAGCACTGCTAGCTCCGAACAGTCCACCTTAACAAACAAGCTCCAAGAACTAGAGGCAACAGTAATTGAACAGGCTGCAGAGAAGGTAGAATTTATGGAGAAAGTGAAGACGTTAAATTCCAAAATTGACGATCTGGTGGAACGGCTTAAGCAGGCAACTGTGAAAGTTAAAGATTTTGATAAGCTGTTGCTCGATCATGAACAATTAAAATGTCTTCTATCGGAGTCAGATGATCTCAAAAAGAACTTGGCCCAAAAGGCGGAAAATCTCGATCGCGAATTGTTGGTGGCTCAAACTGAGTTAAAAACCCAAAACGCTAAGGTTGAAAAATTGCAATCGGAATTAAAGGCAACTTTGATTTTAAAAAGCAGCGCCAGCTCCGAACACTTGGACTTAACAAATAAGTTACAAAATCTGCAAGCAGACATAGTCAAGCAGGCCGATCAATTTGAACATAAGCTGAAAGAGGTGGAGAGCTCAAAGAATGAAATCCAGTTAAAGCTCGAATCATTGCTTAGTCAAAAACTAGAGCTGGAGACCGCGAACCATCAGCTCACGGTGAAACTAAAGAACGTGTTAAATGTGCAGGATCTTTTGGACAAAGAGCGTGATAACAATTGCAAACTCCAGGAGAACAATACTCAACTACAGTCAAAGATTGAGAGCCATAAGACCACCTGTGATACACTGCGGGAGGCCTTGCAGCAGCAGAAAATGGCGGCAGGTCATCTTGAGGATCGTCTAGCGGAAGCTGCCTCAGAGGCAAAAACAACTATTGGTGAATTACGCGGCCAAATTGAAATGCTGCAAAAGGAAACTGATAAATTGCGCTCTATTCTGGTAGGTAATCATTTTGAGGGCTTCTTGCTACATTTAGAAAATTAGGAATCTAATTTAATTGTTTGCAGAAAACCAACAAAACCAACTTCGATGCTGAACGAGTACGCATGGATAGCACGATTTCTAGTCTCCTGGATGATAAACGCAACTTGGAAGAAAAGCTATGCACGACAAATGAGATACTCAAGAAGTTGGAAGCGGACTTAAGGATTAAAGGCAATAACAGCAATATGTCATTTGAATCAAATACCTCAAGTACATCATCATCCGGTGCCAGAAAAAGTTTGGATCGTGAAGTTAACCAACCCAGAGTGAGTTTTGTGGTGAAACTTACTTTCTTGACCATATTTTAAAATAGTGCATAAATATATATTCCAAAAGAAATCATTAAGCATGGAATCTGAGGTACGCAGAAATAGACGAATAAGTACACATGACGAGCGGCGTCGTCAGTCTTATTGGAATGATTCGCGACATGTGGCCTGTATGACAGATCCCGTAGGTAGGTGCAAATACTAGAAGACTAGGCATTGTTTTTACCGTCGAACAATCAGTTATTAAAATTTCCCATTTAGATATTAACTGCAACTGCGCTGTATTGGATCAGAAGCTTCAGGATTGTCAACGTGAGCTGTTCATTAGGGAAAGCAAAGTAACTGCTTTGAATATTGAGTTAAAGAACCACCCGCTTAAGGAAGAGACGGCGGTATTAAAGAAACGCCTCCAAGACGAGCAGGCTAGAGCGCGTGATGATATCAAGCGCTTGAAACAAAAGAATTTAGATTTATTGAATAAGGTGAACACCTACGAAGCTATCTCAGCCAGCAGCCAAGCCGCAAAAAGTCAAGCGCAAGTCCAAGTCCAGGCCAAACGAACAACTGTTGAGACACAAACTGAGTCTGATGTGGAGACGGCTTTAAGGAAAATGACTGATAAATTTAATGATAGCATTCAAATATGTCGCCATCGCTATAATAAAATTAAAGAATTAGAGGATAGGTTGAATCTAAACGAGAATAGCGGCGTTTCTTCCCAAACAGCTGGTCAAATAAATGCACTTAAGGTATGTATTTATTTACATACCTGCTTTTGTCTGCCTGTCTATAATTATTGCTGTTTTTCAGTTCCAAGTGGAGTCGCTGCAGAAAGAAATTTTCAACCTTACCAAAAAGTATGAATTCGCCAAGAGGGCACTCAAAATGCGCCGAGATGAGCTGGTTGAGCTGCGACATATCGCTAGCACCGACGTTGCACCATCCTCTAAATAAGTCATTTGTTCTTCATAGTATTACAATATTGAGTGATCTTGTGTATATGTTTAGTATGTTAATTTAAGTGTGTAATTAAAGAGTTTTGTTTTATTTTTAACAAGTCAATGAAAAGTGAAAAATTATTAAATAAAACTGGGGAAACTAGGTAACATTGATTTTAGATTTCAGGAAGCCAGAAAGGTACCACACTTGGAGCAGTACAGAAACTGCCATCATCTTAAATGATCTCGTCATATATAATTAATCTACCATTGCTAAAATTCAGCCATTTCCGAAGCAATTTCAGCTTCGCAAAACAACCAGAATTTTTCATATACTCATAATGCAGATGTGTCTGATGGAAACAATAAAATGCAATTTATCGATTACAACGATAATAGGATTGCATTGTTAAGGGTTGCAATGATATCAGTATCAGTCGACTATTGACCGACCACCACACTCATATTAAATCTTGTATTAAAAAAAGTAATTTTGCTTAAGTGGGCCATGAATTCGGCAACAAAGGTATGTGAAAAGGAATTGCAACTAGTTGGTAGCTCCTCCAGCGCATTCCTCAGCTATAATGCCACCTGTAGTTTGTGCGGGAAAGTGGCGGTTGTGCGTCTGTCATTTCGTCTCACTCCTTCGGGTGCGAATAATACCGAGATTTGTTTGCTTCGTGGGGCGAAAGGGCGCGTTTGTTTTGAATTTGCACGGCATGAAAGCATAAACAACAGCTGCCAAGGGAAAAACATCTAATTATTATTTCCCTCCCTGCACAGGTTGGGGAGATTTTCACAGCTGCGGGTCAAGCGTTCAGCAGGCTCGGCGATTTAACAATGCAACTGCATCCAAATGCCGACTCTCCGTCTGGGTAAGTGAAAGTCGCTTAATTGATAAACACTGAACTGATTTCATGTTCCCTCGCTATGCCCCGTGTTTAGTAAGTGGACAGACGAGGAAATCGACATGTTGCACTCGTCCATAATGCGCTTCTCGGACGATCTGAGCAAAATCAGTCTAAGCATTAAAAATCGCACAGTGTAAGTCAACCATAGCGAGAGAACATGACTGGCCAACACAGCACTCTAATCTCGGCATGATTTTCACTTACAGCTCTCAAATACGACAGGCGCTGAAGAAGAAGGCGTTCGAGGATGCCGGCATTCCGGCGAAACAGGTGCCCGTTCAGCAGGTGCAACACGTTATACAAACGGTTCAGCCACTGCCAATTGTCCAGCAGCAGCAGCAGCAGCACGTATTCAAGTCACACATCATACAACAGCAACCGCAGCAGCCCAAGCAAATTATATTGCAACCGCAGACGACAACGACAACGACCACAACCGTGACAATCAAGCAGTTTCAGCAAATGCAACAGCAAAAGGCAGCTGCCCTGGCTGCCGCCCAGGCAGCTGCAGCGGCCAATACGCCCACCATCACAGAAAACATCATTATACAGCAACCCACATCGACGACAGCGCTGGCGGTGCAACAACCGCAGCAGCAACCTCATGCAGTCGTGGCAACGTCTGCGACACAGCAGATTCTTGTGCCTGCCGCCACCACAGTATTGTCGCCAAGTGCAGCAGTTGGTGCCGTTGTGGTCGCCGACGACGTTGTCAGCACCACGTCCACTTCAACCGCGGTAACGAATGTAGGCCTTAAATGTGCACCTGATGTGTCGATGACGCTAAACCGCATCAACGTGCAGGAGAACGAGGTCGATGTTGAGGAGTGTTTGCCCGCGGAGGTTGTCAAACTTGACTTTGTTAGCGAGGAGGTAGCAGGGTGAAGTTTGCTGGCAGCTAATGCTGAAGCATCGCCCGGTCTGGTCGAGGACTTCTATTACTAGTAATAATGTTATACCAGCTGCAGAATTACATTGAAGTAGATCCTTTATATTTAAGACCACACTGGCCCAGTCTGTTAAGTGTTGTCAAATTGTATATATATTTCATATATATATGAAATAGTAATTTAATGACGCATAGAAAGCGAGAAAGAAGCAATTTAAACTGGCGCGCATCGGCTGGCTGAGTTTTCGTATATAATGATGTAACAATTGAGATATGTATTAAAAATGTTTACCGCAGCTACACCTAAATTTAAGGAAAGATTCAATAGTGCAAAGTACATAACAAATTCTGTGTAAGTTTAAAATGAATAAATGAACATAATTATAAATAGTATATTTTAATAGATCAGAATAGGGTACATAATAAATTAATTGCTGTCCTGTCCACCATGCCGTTCTGAGCGCACTTCACACTATAACTCTAAGGATTACTATATAAAATATAAGCTTTGTTCAGTGTAACACATTATATTTATCTGGATACTCGGCATGGAACTAATTCTGATTTTTCTCACAAGTGCTGCATACCAAATTTAGTTTAACAGAGATTTAGAAAAAAGAGCTGCTCCTCCTGCAAAACATATGCTCCTCAGTTTACAGAAAAATTACCATGGTTAAGTATATATATATGTAAATAAAACAGTCGCAAAAAGTATCTGTAACACATAACATTAAAATGGGGATAAAGTACTTGCTAATAGTGTGCTTGTACTTTATGGGCTCTCTGGCATACAGACCAGTAGTCATACTCCATGGTATACTCTCGGGAGCAGAATCTATGACGCTTTTGGTGCGACACATCGAAAAGGTATGTGGATCTTTCTTTGTTATTATTTATTTTGCCAATGACGAGTTCAAAGTCAACCTGACAACGCAATAAAAGAATTCCTGTATAGTTATTTGCTGGTCTTTAGCTGCATCCAGGTACAGTAGTGTACAATTGCGATGAATTCAGTGGATGGTTCAGCCTGGAGAGCGCCTGGAGGCAAGTTGAACAGATCAGGGACTACATAGGTGAGTATGATATGACATGATATGGGTGCAAACTGTTCCACATTATAGTTTTTATTAAACCTCAGATCAAATTGGAAAGCTACATCCAGACGGAATAATTGTATTAGGTTCGTTA
The DNA here is from genome assembly GCA_004143825.1 of Drosophila micromelanica. Taxonomy (NCBI): domain Eukaryota; kingdom Metazoa; phylum Arthropoda; class Insecta; order Diptera; family Drosophilidae; genus Drosophila; species Drosophila micromelanica. Next base: position 21,368 of record SCDY01001322.1, read on the forward strand.
TGCTCGTATAAGTGTGTTTTAGATTTTTAATGTAGACGATTCTCAGGCTATTCTCAAGGGGGCCTCTTGGCGAGGGCGGCGATACAGAGTCTACCCAATCACAATGTGAAAACCTTTATATCGTTATCATCGCCTCAAGCGGGTCAATACGGAAGTATGCCATAAGCCTATATGATTAAGCCTATGAACTGTATAGTCTTCTCTTCTCTTTAGCTAGTTTCCTGCATTTAATTTTTCCGGACCTTGCTGCGAAGACGGCTTTTGAACTATTCTACTCGAAGGTGGGTCAACACACCTCTGTGGGTGGCTATTGGAACGACCCGCATAAACAGGCGTTGTACATGAAGTACAGTGAATTCTTGCCATTGATTAACAATGAAAAGGTCAGTTCTAATTCCACATCATTCAAAATGGGAATGGAACGCCTAACTAAGCTAATCCTTATCGGAGGACCCAATGACGATGTTATTACACCATGGCAGTCCAGGTAGGATATTTCCTTATAATTGAAATAGAACCTCATACTAATTGCCTGTGACCGTTAGTCATTTCAGCTACTTTAATGAGTCATTGGACGTGGTTCCGTTTTATAAGCGACAAATATACATGAACGACTCCATCGGCCTGAAGACCTTGTTAGAGGCGGAAAAATTAATCATTATTGTTAAGCCCTTTGTGCATCATCTGTCGTGGCACACCAACAAGAAAGTTATCAACGAGGTCATTATGCCATATTTGGATTGAAAAGATTCAGGAAACGCGGGTTGAAGAAGGCTGTGATTGGAATGTTGAGGCATTCAATTTTAAACTGAATACACACAATTGCACAGTTGGTGTAGAGATACTGAAGGTCTGCTTAGAAAAATTGACTACTTAGTAATAGGGTTTTATTTTTGGAAATGGTAATCATTTCGTATGGTACATTATGTTTTAAGATTAATAAGACTATAATAAAAGTAAATAATATATTCGATGTTAAATGATTTATAGAATGATCATCTTAATTATCGAGCAAAAATTAGTGGGCAATTTGTGAAAAACAGTAAAATCTTCAAATGGTATCAATTTAAATGATAATTTTTTTGTGAATACTTTCCCTTTTCCAAAGCCTCTTGAATAAGAAATAGGGTTACAAAATGGTGTAACAATACAATTGTTCGATTAAATAAACACAGCATTTACACTTTTAAATGATTTGAAAGTGGACCTCAATTTAAACTTTACGTAGCGTTGCCACATTCTCTGATTTTCAACAAGTCAAAGGTGATTTAAGATGTGTATCGATAGGAACAGCTGTTTTTCTTAGTGTATCGATAGAAATGCTTCACGAGCAGCCCGCGCATAAATTGTGAAATTCTTATTTCTAAAAGTGTTGGATGTAAACTTTTGACAAAATATCAATTAAAATGGTGGATGCCGATACAACGGAGAAGGATGCGGAAAATATCATACGCATAATGGTGGCCACGGACAATCACTTGGGTTACGCTGAAAAAGACACAGTGCGCGGCGAAGATAGTTTTACCGCATTTGAGGAAATACTAGAGCTTGCTGTATTGGAGGATGTAGACATGATATTGCTAGGCGGTGATTTGTTCCACGATTCAGTGCCTAGTCAGAATGCGCTTTATAAGTTAGTAGAGTAGAGCGCCTGAGGGAAATGGAATTTCGATTTGAAAGTGAATTTACATTTCATTACTTTTGCAGATGCATCGAATTGCTGAGGCGCTATACATTTGGAGACAAGCCCGTGCCGCTGGAAATACTCAGTGACCAGGCGGTGTTTTTTCATAATGCAGTCAACCAGTCGGTTAACTATGAAGATCCGAATTTAAATATTTCCATACCAGTGTTTTCCATACATGGCAATCATGACGACCCTAGTGGCTTCGGCCGTTTGAGCTCTTTAGATTTGCTCAGCTCAACGGGTCTGGTAAACTACTTTGGCCGATGGACAGATCTTACTAAGCTAGAGATAAGTCCGATATTGATACGTAAGGGCGAAACTAAACTGGCATTGTACGGGCTAAGTCATATTCATGATGCGCGTTTGGTGCGCATCTTTCAGGACTTTCAAGTGACTATAAATTGTCCCAACGAGTCTGTGGAAGAGTGGTTTAATTTGATGGTTGTGCATCAGAATCGTGCAGATCGTGGCCCCAAAAACTACCTGCCCGAGGAGCTACTGCCCGCGTTTTTGAACTTGGTAATTTGGGGCCACGAACACGATTGCCGCATTAACCCCGAAGTGAATGCGTTGCGTGATTTCTACGTTTCCCAGCCGGGCTCGTCGGTGGCGACATCTCTAGCCAAGGGCGAGTCAATAAGAAAGCACGTCGGCCTGTTGGAGATATATAAGACGAAGTTTCAGCTCAAGCCACTACCGTTACAAACTGTGCGCCCGTTTATATTTGAGTCTATTGATCTAGCGGACTATGTTGATGAGCTGAATCTTAACGATGGCGATGCATCCACAAAAGTTTACAATTTCGCTCAAAATCGTGTAGAGGCAATGATTGAGCAAGCCAAGACGCTACTCACGGGCCACCCAAAGCAGCCGACGGTGCCGCTGATTCGCCTACGTCTCCGCTACACAGACGAGACGCACATGTTCAATACAATTCGCTTCGGCCAAATGTTTGGTACACGTGTGGCTAATGTCGCAGATGTTGTAAAGTTTGAGAAGCTAATCAAACGAACCCAGAGCAAAAAAGTTAATGTGGACGGTGAAGCTATGCAACGTGCCATGGTATGCAACTTCATATTGTAAATACCTTGATAGCTTAAACTTTAACTTAACCATTAAAACGTACTTTAAGGAGGCGGATAACACGGCGCGAGTCGAGGAATTGGTAGATCGGTACTTTGAGGAAATCAAGGATAAAAATCCGCTTAAACTACTACACTCCAAAGCATTAGCAGAGGTTACATATCGCATGGTCGAGCGTTCTGATAACAATGCAGCAGATTATATTTTCAAGTTTGTTACTGAACAGAAGAGTTATCAGCAACCTTTCTATAATCTTTCTTATTTTAGATTTTACAATGAGAAGGCCGTCGAACATTTGATGGAGACTCTGCCCTCGATTGAGAACATCAGTGATGAACTTGAAAATTTTAGGCTGCGCTATAAAGCCGATGATATGCTGAAAATGCTTGATGCTTCTGGTATCAAATCAGAAGTTAATAATTCTGCTGCTGGAAGCAGCGTAACTAATATAAATGCCGACTTGTCTGTTGAACCAAAAGCAGCTGCTTCGAAGGCTTCTAGTCGAAGTCGAGGAGGTAGTGCCCGTGGTCGAGGCCGTGCAGCAGCAACCCGTGCAGCAAACCCACGGACTGCACCCAAATTAGAAGTGTCTGTTAATACAAGAGTAAGCTCCTTTTAGACTTAATTTGAATGTTATTTATTGTATATTGTGTTTGCACAGCGTTCATCGAATGAGCCGGTAGGCCTTATGGATGCCTACAACATCGGACGTAGAACAAGAGGCCAAATAACTTACGTTGTTTCTGATGATTCCGACTAATACTTATCATGTTATCAACCGGTTTAATTTAAATAACCAGGCACCATGATATATATATATATAAAATTGGCTCAGTCAATTTGTGAATTTCAACTGAATTTGAATTTTCCTTGGATATATTAGATAACACTTAATACTTGTTTATTATATGCAAACCACTTGAAAATTACTTTGTGGTGCACCATTTCCCTACCTGTTAGATATATTATAACTAATCTTAAGAGCTACAGTAAAAGATAGTGCCTGTCTCCACACTCACGAGTGTCAAGGATGTTATCTCGTTGCGCTGGGTTCGGCTTGTTTCTTTGGTAGTCTAGCTGCATCGGCTTTGGAGGAAAACGTTGCGACGTTTAAGCACACATACTCCCACACGCACACGCAACTTGAACAATGACTTAAGCTCGTTGCCTACTGCTGATGGTACTCGTAGTAGTAGCGATATGGATCTACTGGGGAAGTTCCGCCGGCAGCTGTTGCACCCACGCCGGCGTTTGTTTTCGAGACAGGCCGGATGACATAGGTGTTGCGCCTGAAAGTTTTTGTCAAGTTTGAAATTCTGTCAGTTGGCGACGGTTTAAATTACCTGTTGTGCTCGCCGGCATGCACCTGAAAGCTGGTCTCCTCGCTGTGATCGTGCGAGAAGAGCTTCTTGAGCGCTATTATGCCCGCTATTGTGAGTGCCACTTTGCTGATCACTAGCGCCTTGCCGGCAATAGCAGCCAGAGCCTTCAGGCCCAGCGGCCCAGCAATACCCATTGCTGTCAGTAATGCAGCAATTACGTATTTGATGTGTCCACCATCCTTGTTTTTCTTTTTCTGTTCTTCATGCCCACGACCGACGCCCATGTTCACGTCCAGGTCCATGTCAATCTTTAGTGCATGCGTGCGCATGAGAGTGTCAACTTTGGCGAGCAAAGCGCGGTCGAGTGGCGCCAGGTTACCGAATTGCCTAGCATCGGTCAGCGTGGCGATCACGCTTTCAGTGTCGCTCTGGTTCTGCTTCTCCAGCAAAAGACCGTCCACGATTTTAATCGAGTCCTGGTCAAGTGCGCGCGACAGTGCATGCAGTGCCTTCTGCTTAAGACAGCCAATAAAGTCGTTCTTCTCCTGGCAATCGTCATACACACGCCGGGCCAACGCCAGCTCGGGGCCCAATCCCCAATCGCTGATTCCAGCTGTAGCCGGTGCAGGCTTGCCGTGCTCAGAAATGCTATGGCGACGCCGTCGCTGGATTTGGGTTGCAGCAGCCTCCACTCCAGCTCCGATACTGGCGGCACACGCCAGGACCAGCAACCACTCGAGACGCGACATTTTTGTGGCGTTGGCGGCTAGAAATGTATGCTATTAATATCCCACAGCAAATCCACTCCACTGGCTACCGAACGCTAGCGATCTTTGAATGCTACTCCAGCGAAATCGCTGCTTGCACGTTGTTTTTATAAATGGTGATCTGCGGCCACAGCTGGGCACTCAAATGGAAAGAACTGGCGTGCGTCGATGGGATAAGTTTGCGCCGGAGCTGGCGACTCTTAATGGCATGGACTATCGGACTGAGACGAGGCGGTGGCTGCCACTGTTGGTGTTGGCCAATTAATATTAGCCATATATTGTGTTATGCGTTTTTTGAATTTGCCTTTTCTTTAATCGGCTGTACGGCTCTGACATGTATTCGTTGTTTGCTCACCCATGGATGGGATGCTGGTGCCCATTCATGCTCAGATTGCATTCGTGCTGCACCAGTTGTGTACGATTTTCCATTTCTTCATTTGCTTTATTGCCTCCTTAAACCCCCGTTATTTAGTTAAATATTAGTAGCTTTTAAGCGTTATGTTGACGACTCTGAAGATAATGACAAATTCTCCAACATAGATCACAATTTAATTTCTAATAATGTATTCATTTTAATTATTTTACATTCGGTTGGGTTTTTATTTTTAAAAATTAGTTTACTGTAAGGCGTCCGAAATGAGTTCAATAGAACTTCCGAAGCATATAGCCAGCTGAGTTCTGAGATCGACATCTCAAAACGGTAATCTTTATCGAAGTGAACCGCGCCCCGAATAATTACAATAATAACAACTACTCTTGAAAGTCTAATGCATTTTTATGATGCGTGGCATAATGTAATTAAGCACCCATGGGGCTGGCCGTGGTCCCCCGGATTGCAGATGTTAGTAAGTCCATAGATACTCCGTATGAATATGTTAGGCGACTCAAAGTCATCGATGCTGTGAGCTGGCTGCACATTTGGTGCAGTGGCCCAGTGGGTGAAATTGAGTTGAATACAGTTAAGAAATTTTCTTTTCGCTTGCAGCTTGCTCAGCGACTGTAAAAACCATGCACGAAAAATATCTTATGAGCCTGCAATGTACTTGATGAAAGCGGACCCGCGGGAACAGAACGGTTGTTTGCCAACTGGTGACAGTTGTTATAGCTTTATATGGTTAAAAGTGCTAGAGACACTTTCGACTATCTAATAGTTGCGTCTTATCCGATACGACCCACAGATCGCTAATTGGTTACACTGCAGTCTGGTTTCAAATGGGAAAGTATATTATAATATGTGTGTTTATCTAAACATTGATTTTAATTCCGAAATTAAGTGAATTCAGAGATGATGAAATTCGTATCTTTTTTTTAAAGCTTGAAATTTATAAATAGGATGAATAAGCAAAGAAATTTTATACAGTTATTTTTTGGGTTACCTTAGAGACGCATATACTTATGTCTAGTTTTTGTACATTTTTTGAAATCACAACAAATATGTGGCGAAACGACATTTAAACAAGATAAATACACATACTTGTATGTATGTTTGTATCTATTGTACCACATACTCATCATCTCATAGTCGTATGGCAGCCACGCACACGAAATCCTGTGCTCAAGAGGGCGTAAATAATTTAATACATCAAGAAAATTGGAAATGAAAGTTTCTTTGTTTTGGCTTGGCCGCAGATAACTTTTAGTTTCAATACTCGTAGATAGCCGCAGCAAGCTGAAGGAAGCAGGGAGCACAAAAACAATTGTGCGATTTATTTGCACATTTTACGAGTGTGGAGCTCCTTCGAGCTCTTATCGTCAATAATCATCATATGCTCAAATTTTTGGTCGCTTAATTGGAAAATTGTTGTTTCTGTGGCTGCGTAGTGAGCATTACGCCTGAACGATTGGGTGATTGGATAGCCGAATGATTGGATGATTGGTTGAGCTTGTGAGTGCGTTTGATTGATGAGTCGATGGTCAAAACAGAGAACTGAACGGACATCATTTTGTGGCATTGTTCTGATAATATTTGCTATGCCGCAATTTGATTGGCATGTCCTCCAAGTGGTCAAATGTGTCCATGTCTAGATCTGATATAATGTATGGAAGTTGGTAAGAGCGGGGGTTTTTTTATACCGCGATTGCGCAATAGCGCCGCTAAGAGGTGGCTTAGGGTGGAATATCATTTCATATTTCATAATATTTCATAACAGTGCTTGGCGCTATGTGGGCGTAGACAAATGTATTGCAATCTAAAATGGCGCTCATACTCAATTCCTCAGGGTTCACCGCTGTAGCCCTTTGAAGTTTTGCGGGGTGGTAACCGAGCTGCCTTCACCTGCAGCGCACTTTGGTGTTCGCAATGTTGGAAAATGAAAACGGTTTATCAAAAGAAGTCAAAACCACAAAGAAAATCTCAGCGGCTGATATACATACATATATACACACATACATCAAATCATCAAGTCCTTCATGTGCCCGTATCTCGTATCTGCGTCGTGTTTGCACCTTTTTTGCGCCCTTCTTTCTGTATAGACAAAGACACTGGCAACAGAGAATGCCGCAGACGACTTTGTTCTATTTCTTTGGCTCTTTGGCTCTGTTGGCTGCGGTTCGCTCACTGTCTCACATTTTCCAATTCCTACAACTACTCGCAAAGTTTCACATTTTAAATTTGTTGGCTTGCTACTTGTGCTAAGATTTTTTCTCTTCCCCTATTTTTTACTTTCATATGCTTAAGGTTTCTCATGTTTTTCTTATTCTCGACTGTTTTCTATGGTTTAGTAGGGGTTGCTAAGTTTCTGAATTCCCTATAGTAAGCTATACATTTTTCAATAAATATGGATAAAGTTAATAAAAGCTGCTTTCGGTAAGACAGCAAGTAAAGGTTGATTTTTTTTTAAATCATCAAAGTGAACCAATAAATTTGTTAATATTTCTAAAATAGTTTCAGGAAAGAAGCCAAATTTGTAAATAAGTGTTACTGAAGGCCAAACCACTCTTTTAGCAACTGTAGTTGAATTTTATAACACAGATAGTTAATACCACATGTGTACAGCTTTTCAGATAGTTGTGCATTTTTGTAAGTTTTTGCTGTGATCCTACGTCTGTACTGTAGCTCAAATATGGGCATCTATTTGAAGTTCATTCAAACTCCTTGCCCTTATGCTCTTTACCAAGATGCAGCTGCAACTGCTGGGAGGCTTTCCTTCGCTTTTAGTTTGTATCAAATTTGCATGTGACCAGGCGACAGGTGCTATATTCCAGGCATTTTACTAAGTTTGATTATAATTTGAAATTTACTAGAAGCCATTATCATCAGCATATGGAAATAAGGGCAATTTTCCATTGGCAGTCTTAGCATGTGTCTCACTTTCTGCGGAGCTGAGCTGGAAAAATATGTAGCTTTGGCTGTGGGCGGGAACGCAGGACAAATAAATTGTTGCAAATACAAACAGAAATATAATTTCTGTTGGCTCCCATACAGACGCACATATTTATGGCATGCCGGCACGTACGCGATATATTGCAACCCAATCGAGGGTCAGTGGGTGGGTCGGGGAAAGTGTGAGGGGGCACAACGGTTTTATTTATTTGCTAAACTTCGTTTATATCGCAAAAGCACCAAAAGGAAACAGTACCGAGAACGTCGCCATGTTGAATGTACGATGGGTGCTAGGTTTGGGTCTTGGTTTTGGTTTTGCGCTTACTTGGGGGTTGGTTTTCAGCGCCATAAAAACATTGCAGAGACCCAGACACCCAGTCAAGTTGCGGCGCTTCGTGTACTTTGTGTTTGTTATGCTTGTCAAGCAGTTTACGCATGCAGTGAGCGGGGGAGGGTAAGGGACGTTTGACTTGGATGTCTAACGATATTTCGATTTTGATATCTTTGGGTGTTATCGTTAAATGTTTACTCAAAGGGCGAGACGCTCACAATGTGCCATGTTGATTATGGTTACATTTTTGGTATTTACTTTTCATTTTATTTCGGCCCCATAAAACCAGCAGCAGGCGGTACAGACACTGCTGACTAGACATATTCGGTATTCCTTCTTATCCCTGTTCTCGTAACACTTTCTCATTTTTCGGTTCCAACTTAAATCTGCTGCATAATCGCAGCAGTTCAGATAAGTTGTGTGACTTTTAAATTGGCTCTCAAATGTGTCAAGACCATTATATTCCACGAAACTGAAACATTGTCTTGGGTATTTCCGAACTTAAATATGCATGTACATCGTATATAAATGTATCTTCTTTTTTGACAAGGGTTCTGCTTGCTTTCCGGCTGCCCGTCAACTGTCATAATTATAGCTGGATAAAGCAGAACCTTCTGCCAGCCGTCGGGTCATAATTGGCCAAAAGTATGAACAACTGCGCCTGCGGCTACTGAAGTCTAGACTAAAAAGTCCGAATTTAGTGTTTGCTTTGACAGTTGGCACTTGATGGGCACCGAAATTTGAAATTAAATTGAAGCTTTTATTGGCTACATACTAAGTCAGCTTATAATTATACAGCAGAACGATAATCCAAATTATTATCAATTTATCAATGAAAATGGGTACAAAGGGTATAATGGTTTTGTGCAAATGTAAAAGGCAGAAGGAAGCATCTCCGACCCTATAAAGTAATATATTAATGATCAGGATCACTAGCCGAGTCGATTAAGCCATGTCCGCCTGATTGTCTGTCTGTTTGAATGAGCGCGTCGAAGAAAGCTGATCTTAAACTCATTCGGTTCGTATATACCGTACGCAGATCAAGTTTATTTCGATAACTCTTTCCGTTTTTTTATTATCGATATTTATCGCTTATTTGACACGGTTTTTTAGGCATAGCTAACAATCGAACCATGAAAAAAAATTTTATTTTTAAACTGACACGTAGAATTCATCTAGACACCGAACCATGAAGAAAAAGACCACCCCCATTAAAATCGATAGAGTTTTGGCAAAGTTACGACTGGGGAAAGTTAAGACCTATCCTTATATGGGAAAACTAGGGTATATATTCGAAAATTTTTTACTTGAATTTGGACCAAAAATTTTATTATTAATCTAAAATGTAGAATTTATTTAGACACCGAACCATGAACAAAAATACCATCCACATTAAAATCAGTTGAGTTTTGGCAAAGTTACGACTGGGGAAAGTTGAGACCTATCGTTGTATGGGAACACTAGGGTATATATTCGAAAATTTTTTACATGAATTTGGACCAAAAATTTTATTTTTAATCTGAAATGTAGAATTCATTTAGACACCGAACCATGAACAAAAAGACCATCCTCAT
>SCDY01001323.1:0-39173 GCA_004143825.1 Drosophila micromelanica
CTCCCTTCTTGGTGCATGGGGAGAACATATTGGAGCACATGGCCAACGATTGGGTGAGGATTCGACAGGCCAAGGAGCAGCAGAGTTCGGCGCGCAAACTCGCAGTTGCGACTCCATCGGCTGGTGGCAAGATGCTGCCTCCGTTGCCACCGGGTGCGACGGTGCCACGCACGCCGTCGGGCCTTAGGAACATGTCCGCTCTGTCTTCGTCAACGCAGTCCTTGCGTAAAACTCCGTCCAATTTGCAGCTATCGTCCATGACGGGCTCGGCAGCTAAAACCACAGGCAATCTGCACAAACGAAAGTTGCCCTTCTCTGGCAATGGGGGCAACGCTCAGACACCAAACGCAAAGCGGAGTCTGATGAAAACGTTGGGCAGCTTAAAATCATCAGTACGAGTACCCAGTTCGCAATGTCCAGTGGCCGTTACGCCGAAGGCAGCAAGTTCGAGAATCAGGAAGGTGCGCGTCCTGGAAAATACGCTTCGACGCAGCTCGGGCCTGGGCAGGCGCAGCGTGGGCCATGCCGCCAGAAAGGAGCGAACTAAAATGCCGCCGCCAGGGATTCAATTACAGCCTCCATCCAGTGGAGAGGATGATCAGTTTATAGCCGATGAGAATGCCTACAACGACGACACATACGATACATTCGAGAAGTCTATAGAGCCTGCGGCGCGCTCCTCTATTCTGCCACAGGGAGTGGACTCCTCCTATCGTGCTCATAAGCTGAGAAAGCGTTTATAAATGAGATCAATCGAAGGCGGCCTTACTTAGATTACAAGACAGAGTATTATTTTGTTTTTTATCTGTGTTCTATTTTCATTTAATTTAAATATAAATATATATGCATTTAAGTGCTACTTCAATATGGTTTAAGCATTCTATATATTCCTATACGTGACAATCTGTACCTTAATGGAAATTAAATTTTCATCGAAAATTAAAATTTGAATGGACTCCAGTCTAACAACAAAAACAGAGCAGATTGGCCACAAAAAAATATGTTGTATTCTATTTTATGTCATATATTTATTTTATAAAATGTTCTTATAAGAAAGCAATTGATTTTACCGAATAGATGAATGCGATTCTAAAAATTATTAGTCAAAACTTATTTTCAATATTTCGCCACTTGACCACTGTTAAGTCAGATTTCGATAGCACGCTAAACGAAACTATCGAAATGCAATCGATTCTTATTTTAGCAACCAGACTTGTTTACGCGCTATTTTTTGTTGACTGCGGACGCATTTGCAGTTATTTGTTTTCGCCGAATCTGTTTAGAAGCAATTGAAATCCTCAAGATGAATATTCCCTTTGAGCCGCGCACTGTCGTTAATGGCGGCATGCTAAAACAGTTTGCTGGCCAGACCGTCAGCATAATGGTGCGCGTGGAGAGCGCCGCCGGCACAACGCTCTTAGCCCAGAGCACGGATAACCAAAAGCTACGCATCAATCTGCCCAGCGAGCTGGGTGCGGCACAGGGCGCCTGGGTGGAGGTGATTGGCGTCCCGAATGCCGCTGACACCATACGCGCTAAAGAGGTATGAGAAGCACTCTCATTATTTATATGGGCGAGATGAAATTATCTTTAATTTCTTATGCAGGTCATCGAATTTGGCGGCGAGAACATCGACTTTGATACGGATAGCTACAACACGATGACCCAATTGCTGAACAACGTGAAGCAGTTCTATCGTTATGGCTAATCAAAGTGGCAACCCAACTAGGTTTTAAGGCAGTCAGTTTTTTTTTTTTGCTTTGATATCAAAAAAAAAGCTATTTTCCAAATAGTTCAACATATGTATTTGCTTGATTGGGTTTTGTGGGCCCACATATAAAAAGGCTATCTATCTAGGGAAGTGACTTTCAACAGCTCTAGAGGCAACGGAGACAAAATTTATTGATTGGCTATTGCAGCACGGCCGCATTGGCCACCACGCTGGGATTGTTAACCACCTCGCCGAGAGAGTCGAGCACCTCCTTGCGATAATCATCGAATTCGCCATCGATCTCGTTGATTGTCTGATCCTCGATGACGTACAGCGTGCAACCCGTTTCGCGTATGAGACGTTCGTCGTGGGAGACAATGATGACGCCGCCCTCGTACTCATTGATGGCCTCGGCCAGGGCGTCGATCGATTCAATGTCCAGATTGTTGGTCGGCTCATCAAGAATGAGCACATCGGGCGCACTAAGGCACAGTTCGGCGAGAGCGACACGCGCCTTCTGTCCGCCAGACAGATCCTTCATTTTGATGGTGTGGGCATGGCTGACCAGGCCAAAGGAGCCCAGAGCCTTGCGGGCCTTCTCGTGCGGCAAGTTGAACAGACGCTGTAGATATTCAGCAGCCGATTCCTCGGCGGTCAAATGCTCGCCCGAATGCTGATCGAAGCGTCCGACATGCAGGCGATGATTCTTGCGCTGCTCGCCCTCCTGCGGCTCCAGTTCGCCGAGCAGCAGCTTGAGAAATGTTGATTTGCCCACGCCGTTGGGCCCAACAATAGCAACGCGACTGGTCAGATCTATGCCGAAATCGGCCTTAACGAATAGCGGCTTCTGGCCCTCGAACGCAAATGTCACATTGTGCACACCCAGAATGGGCGGTTGCAGCTGTGAGGGCTCCGGGAAGCGAAATTTGACAATGTACTCCTTGGGTCGGGCCAAAAGCTCCTGGGGACCATCGTCCTCATCCTGTTTCTGTTGCTTGGTTTTGTTCTTCTCCTGCTTCCGTGTCAGCGACTCTTTTTGCTTCTTCTCGGCCGCTTTCTTGGACTGACCGTGAGCCTTGAGCTCCCGCAGTCGCTTCTCCTGCTTCTCATACTCCTTGATCATCTCGCGTCGCTTCTGTACGTACATCTTCTTGAACATGGAGTAGTTGCCCTTGTAGTACTGCAGCTTCTTCTGGTCGAGGTGTATGATCTCGTTGCACACATTATCCAAGAAGCTCTGGTCGTGGGAGACTATCAGTAGCGTTTTCTTCCAGCCCTGCAAATAGTTATCCAGCCAAATGACTGCATTCAAGTCCAAATGATTTGTCGGCTCGTCCAGCATTAGCAACGTGGGCTCCAAGTAAAGAGCACGCGCGAGCGAAACACGCATGCGCCAGCCGCCTGAGAATTTGTTTGTGGGCCGATCCTGCATCTCCTTGCTGAAGCCGAGACCAGCCAGAATACGACGTGCTCTGGCTTCGGCCGAGTAGGCACCAATTGCTTTCAGCTCAGCGAACGTATCGTTCAGCTCCTCCTGCACACTCAGATCACCGGCGGCAAATTGCTTTTCCAGCTCTTCGCTCTTCTTTAGCATCTCCGTGCGCTTCACATCCGCATCCAGTATGGTGTCAATGGCCGTCTTGTCAGTGGCAACCACCTCCTGTTCGCACAGCAGCACATCAATGTTGGGCGGTATGGCGAACGCGCGCGTCGCAATGTGACGCAGCAGCGTTGTCTTGCCGTGACCATTGGGACCCACCAGGCCATAGCGACGCCCATGGGCAATCAGCAGATTCGCATTCACAAACAAATCGTTGCCTGTAAAAAGAGTTTTCAGTTCAAAGTGTGCTGCGAGATCTTGTGAAATAATTAACAGCGCACACACTCACCTTTGGCCGATATTGTGAAATTCTCAATTTTGATGTCAACAGCATGCTCCAGGGCTGCCTGTTGGCCGGCGCTCTTTTGTACCTGCGACATGGTGAAGTTGTTATCCAGATCCGAGTGGCCGGCACCGCCCTTTTTCGTCATTAGCTCCATTTGCCGTTCGTATTCCTGTTGTTTCTTTTGCTTCTTTTTTTCTTTATGCGACATTTTCTTTTCCTTGCTGTCCTTGGTGTCTGCAATCGCTTCAGCCACTGACTCTTCCGACAAGGGCGTGGTCGCCGCCTCCTCTGCTAATGGCTCCGGCTCGGGCTCAGCTTCTTTAAGTGTGATGTCAGCAACCTTTGCAGTCAATGCCTGCTCTGGCTTGGTCTCTGGTTCGGGCAGCTTTTTAACAACGACTTCAGCTGGCTGTTGCACCTCATCTTCGTCATCATCACCAACATCATCTTCAGCGTCATTGTCATCTTTCTCTTTATCATCAACCTCATCATTATCGCTAATTTGAAATTTGTTCTTCTGCCCATGCTGCTGTTTCTTCTTGGACTGCTTCACTGCTGGCTTGGTCGGCTGCTCATCCTCCGACTCCTCTTCATCCCTGTCCTCGTCCACATCCACATCCACATCCTCATCCTCATCGTCATCGTCACTCATTGCAAATTTATTCTTTAGCTGCTGCTGCTGCTTCTTTTTACTTTTCTTGGCTGCCGGCTTGGCTACAGCTATCACATCCTCTTCCTCCGCCCCATCCTCATTATTATTGTCATCATCATCATCATCATTATCGCTGAAGCCATCATTCGCCTTCTTCTTGTTGTTCCTTTTACTTTTCTTGCCCTGTTGCTGTTGCTTCTTGGGAGCAGGCGCCGTCTCCTCATCGGACGCATTGCTAATGGCTTTTGAAACTGGCTTCGACTGCTCTTCATCATCACTCCAGTCGTCGTTTTTCTTGCCCTTCTTTCCCTTTTTGGCCATCTTCTTCTGCTGTTGTGCCTGTTTACTTTGCGAGGACTTAATGCTTTCCAGATCATCGTCCTGATTGATCAACTTGTTGCTCGTTAGGGATTCGTTGTCACTGGAATCGCCGCCGCCACCGCGCCTGCCTTTTTTGCCCTTTTTGGACACAGGTTTCTTCTCGTTGGCACTCACTTTCTCTAGTTGCTCCTCTTCGTCATCGAAGCGTTCCTTCTTCTTGCCCTTGGCCTTCGACATGTCTGTGCGTGTGTGTGTGTGTGTGTGTGTGTAGGTTGTCTACCAAAATAACAAATATTTTATCATAAGATTCGTAGGCAGTTTGATTAGTAAACGTTGATGGTTTACGTTTGCGTTACTGTTGCTGCTGCTGCGGCGGCGGCTTTCACGTGCACAGCTGGCAAATGTGCAAAGTGTGGAGCTAGAGAAAGAAGAAGCAGAATAGCACACGATGATTTGCTATTGGTGTGCGGGTGCGTGTGTGTGTGCATGTGCATTGAAATTATTATCGGAATCGTGATGTCATCGTTTTGAGCTGGTTCACAGATGAAATGGATCTGTTCTCTGTGATTCGCTTGCAAATTGATTTGCGGCTATTTACGGTGTGCATACATATATATTTGTTAATTTGTAAGGCTTTTCAGTGAAAATTTTCACATTTTATGCAACAATTGTTGTGCTTGCTGTGATCAAATGGAACTAGTTAAGCCGTCCTGTCGTTGAATTCGATAAGACATATCGATGTATCGATATATATATATTTTTTATTTCCACAAATGTCGCCGAGCTACATAATTGTTTAATAAACAATTAATCACTAATATAAACAAAATAGTGCAAATAGTGCGTGTTAAATGCGAAGCAATTTCATGTTCTTTCCATCAATTCACTTGCAACTGTTATACGCTGTACGGGGAGACCAGCAGAAACAAAAACAACAACGAAAACGAAAACAATAATAACAACAAAAACAACAGAAAACTAGAGCCACAACGCAAAGGAGATTGAGATTCGCAACGCAATCAAAAAAAATTCCATAAAACGGAAAATAACATACGCTGCTTGAGCGTAAGTGGGCAAAGGGGAGGTGGCCGCGCGCACAGCCCAAAGGTGGTTAACAGCAGCAGCAGCAGCAGCAGCAGCAGCAGCAGCAGCAGCAGCAAAAGAAACAACAACAACAACAACAATAGCAAGACGACAAGCGAGACCTTGAAAACTTTAAAGAAATAGCAACAAAAACACAAAAATATTAACGAAAAACGCAAACAGAGCCGAGCGCAGAGAGGCAACAACATCGGCCGCTAAGTTATGGAGAGTGACAATTTTCCGCAGCGCGTCAATTAAAAATTACAATATAAAATTAAATAAATAATACAAATAATATAAGAACAATAACAAATGCCTAAAGAAAAGCGAATTCGAAATCGAATTCGGAGGCCGTGAACACGTAAACGACGTAAGAATCTAAATCAAAACAACCTAACGATTTACATCAATAACAACAGCGCCTGCACACACACACACCCACACACACACACACACACACATACACAACACTCATTCTTAACCACACGCAATGGCCGCATTAGTTGCAGCCACAGTTATGACAACCGCCGCCGTAACCGATGGCGAAACGAACGACGCCAGCGGCGCCTCGAACGGACGGGAGGCGCGAAATCTAGCCGAGAAGCAGCGACGAGACAAGCTGAACGCCAGCATACAGGAGCTGGCGACAATGGTGCCGCACGCGGCCGAATCGACCCGTCGTCTGGACAAGACGGCCGTGCTGCGCTTCGCCACCCACGGATTACGGTTGCAGTATGTCTTTGGCAAGTCGGCGACGCGGCGTCGCCGCCGGCTAATGTTGAAGGGTGTGGCACCAGGTGGCGGTGCCGGTGGAAATGGTAACGGTATTGGTATCGGTATCGGTGTTGGCGATACGCCGCAATTGACGGACACATTGATGCAGCTGCTCGACAGCTTCTTCATAACGATCACCAGTAACGGGCAGATAGTGCTCGTGTCGGGCAGCGTGGAGCAGCTGCTGGGCCACTGTCAGTCGGACTTGTACGGACAGAATCTGCTGCAGATAACGCATCCCGACGATCAGGCCCTGTTGCGTCAGCAGCTAATACCGCGTGACATCGAGACGCTGTTTTATCAGCAGCGACGCCAGCAGCACTCGCAGTCGAAGTCAACGTCGACCAGCGATGACGACAACGACAACGACGACGACGACGACGATGACGAACTGGAGCCGCCGGAGCCGGATCCAAATCGGGATCAGAATCAGAACCAGAATCAGGAGCGCACGCGAACGCCCAGCCCGCAAACCATCGCCCATTTGGCGGCCATCGATGAGCGTCTGCGCGCCGATCGACGCTGCTTTACGGTGCGCCTGGCGCGCGCCTCGACCCGCGCCGAGGCGACGCGTCACTACGAGGTGGTCAAAATCGATGGCTGCTTTCGGCGCAGCGACTCGTCGGTGACGGGTGGCGCGGCCGCCAATTATCCAATCGTATCGCAGCTGATAAGACGCTCGCGTAATAATAATATGCTGGCTGCGGCAGCAGCAGCAGCCGCCGCAGCAGCAGCAGCAGCAGCAGCTACGACGCCAGCAGCGACAGCGACAGCGACGTCGACATTACCGCCAGCGTGCCTGCCGCAACACGATGCAATCGCACAGGCGGCGCTGCACGGCATCAGCGGCAATGACATCGTCCTGGTGGCCATGGCGCGAGTGATGCGCGAGGATTCCACCTGCCTGAGCCTAATGTGCCGCCAGCCGGAGCCGTATCAGCTGGAGTACCGTACGCGGCACCTCATCGACGGCAGCATCATTGACTGTGATCAGCGCATTGGCATTGTAGCAGGCTACATGAAGGATGAGGTGAGTGGCCACCCCCCCTGCAAATCCCCCAAATTCATCACAATCAACTAATATCTGTACTGTACATTTTAGATACGTTCTATAAGTCGCAAAAAACATTGCATAAGAGAGTATATTTTTGACAGTGGTCACTCGCTAATATAGAACAAATATAAATTGGAATTTTTTTTAGAAATTTGAATGGGATTTAGACAATGATTACTTAATTTTTGAAGAACTTCTTGGAGTGACAGTTGAAATTAAGAAAAAGGGGAATTTAAATGAGAGAGCGGAAAAGAAAGATAAGTTAAGGAAAAGGAAAATTGACAGAGGTTACTTAAAAGAAAAGAGATGTGAATGAAATTGACGTCACAGTTTCGGTTTGTGCTTTGCTTACATAGCGTTTATGTTGGTAGGCTTCTATAGAATCCATATAACGAACAAAACTATAATCAATAGTTATGTTTAGTGTGAAAACAAAAAAAAAAAGGTTAAGATTTCATCCGATTATCGCTAGGTACTAAATAAAACATTGTTTCCTATTTTAGTCATGACATACAATACAGTTAACAAGTTTGTCAATTGTTGTTATTTTATAAATTTCGGAACTGTGACGTCACAATATCAGAAGCGCAAAGTTTCTTGCATAACCGTAGGTTCTCTCAATCGTGCCCAATTATGCCTGTTTATATGAGAAGGGTTTTTCTGTTTTATCTGTATGATCGATATTATATAATTGTTGAGTCTACTTAAAATTATGAAAATCGCAAAGAAGGGTGATTCCCACTTTAAAAAAAATGTAATGAATGAACCAAAATAATTAATCGAATATTTTTGATTTTACATTTAAAAAGAATGTGACGAACGGAAAAGCAAAGCTAAATGTGGAGAAATAAATTTTCTAAATAATAGAACAATTATTTGTTGTTAATAATGTTGATGATACCTGAAATAGATTATGAACAAATTGCTAAAATATTTGCTGAAATAATATACATTAGTTGTAGTCAAAGCGGTTTGTGAGTAGAAACTCACACTAAATGAATAAATTTTGTGCCCAGCTCGCCAGCCAAGTTTCAACTAGCTAGTATATAAATAAATAATTAATTAATTGTATATACTATAGTGTTATAGTACATGCCGCTTACATGAAATTATTGTATAATTGTGCAGTGCTTGCTATGTCCGGTGTTGATTTATTTAGAATAAATAATCCGATTATCGCATTCATGAAAATGTTGCCTATATGCAGTGATTCAAATGCATTCTCATTGTTGGTTGCACATCAGCGGTATGCACTGTATGTGTAAATGATATGACCTTAGCTTAGTACTTGCATGCTAGATGCTTTCTAGTCGTAACTCTTTAAATACGAATAACCACCTATTGCGCATTTGCCTAGAACGCTATACATTATTCAGTCACATACATATAGTATGCTTATATATACATATGTGTATATTTTTGTTATATATGTATTGTAATTATTTCAGGTGCGCAACCTGAGCCCGTTCAGCTTTATGCATTTGGACGATGTGCGCTGGGTAATTGTCGCGCTGCGGCAAATGTATGATTGCAACAGCGACTATGGTGAGAGCTGCTATCGGCTGCTGTCGCGGAATGGCCACTTTATATACCTGCAGTCGAAGGGATTCCTTGAGATTGACAAGAGCAGCAACAAGGTGCACTCGTTTCTCTGCGTGAATACACTGCTGGACGAGCAGGCCGGCAAGCGTAAGGTGCAGGAGATGAAGAACAAGTTCTCCACTATTATCAAGGCCGAAATACCGACGGATACCAGTCCCGATCTGCCTGCATCCAGAGCGCCACAGCAATTGGAGCGCATTGTCCTCTATCTAATTGAGAATCTGCAGAAGAGCGCGAATGGCGGTGCCAATGGTGGCGTGGATGCGACCAATGGTGATACCAACATGGATGCCATCGATTATATCTGCAGTTCGCCCGCCTCCAGCAATACCACGCTCACATTGGAGGAGCAGGCGCCATCGCCCGCCGCCCAGTTGGCCTTGGTGCCGCCGGCGCCGGGTCACGTGAAGCATTCAATCACGAAATCGGTGAATGTGGTGAATGTGACGTCGGCACGCAATCTTCAATACCAACAGCAGCAGCAGCAGCAGCAGCAGCAGCAGCAACAGAAGCAGCAACAGCAGCAGGAACTGCGGGAATGCAGCAGAGCAACTGGCGGCGTCATACGCCAGTCGAGCTGCTGCCTCAGCGAGAGCTCCACATTGTCGCCGGCGAGTGCGAGCAGCTTGGAGCTGCCGGATGATGCCAATAGCAATACATCCCCGCCACCAGCGGCAGCTGCGCCAGCACGCGTCAGTGTGCTCCAGAGGCTAATGTCAACGCCGCCAAAGTCAGCACCGCCCGCAGCGGCGTTGGCGTCGCAGTCGCCGTCGCCGTTGCAGTCGCCGTTGCCGCTTGCATCGCCGCTGGCGTCGCCGCCAACGCAGCTGCACGCAGCGCTGTCCAATACGCTGCGCAGCCTGGACACACAGCTGATAACGCTGGGCGAGGAGGCACAGACGCTGCTCAGGCAACAGCAACAGCAGCGAAACGCCATGCTGCCCACGTTCGAGCGGCAAATAGACGCCATCATCCTGGAGCACCAGATGCAGAAGCAGCTGCTGGTGAACATCAAGAGCGAATACGATGCGGCAGCGGCGACGGATCAGCCGGGCTCGTCGCATCACCCGGTTTCAGTTTCAGTGATAACCAAACAGACGACAACGTCCAGTGAAAGAGGCGGCGGTCAATAGTGGGGAAAATTCAAATGCCAGTGTTGCAAAATGTGCGTCAAATGTGCGCGACAAAATCAACGTTATCTTTGCCTTCGGATTAGCTACAATGTTTTATTTATTTAGTCTAAATAGCTCAGTATTCAGTGCACGGCTGAAGCTTTGGCTCCCCAATCCCCCCCTCCCCCCACACACACACATACACACACACACACACACACACATACACACAAACCCATTTGAAGACCCAGTGCGATCAGAGTACAAAATCATATATTGTTTTAAGTAAATCTACTCATTAAATATTAACAGGTTTTAACTTTTTGTAAACCACGAAAAAAACAAATGAACACAATGATAGAGTAGAAGTGAGAGAGGAAGAGAGAAAGAGGAAGAGGAAGAGAGAGGGAGAGATTTTAGCTTTAATATATTGTAACATAGCAACACACACCCAGACACCAAAACTGTAAACCTTTAAAAAATCTTGGCATGATTATTAACTACTATTGTTGCAGCAACAATGCTAATGCTAATGCCTCATAACTAATACTCAATTATATAATAATCAATAGGCACATAACCCAATGAATTAAGCTAACCAAATATCAGCCAACACCAACTCAAACGGCCACTGGAGTTTTTTGTTTGTTTTTTTTTTTTGCTGAGCACTGAGCTATAGGACCCACAAACACACACACACACACACCCACAACCAACTACACACGTATATGTTTTGTTTTTTATTTTGTTAAATGGCATGTATATATATAGATATATGCATATGCTTTTCTTATAAAAACGTTGCTCTCCCATCTCCACCAAGTTGGCTATAATTGCCCCTCACCTCGCCCCTCCCCCTCCCCCTTCCACCCAACAGCCCCAATCAACAGCTCAGGCAAACATTGTTTGTGCTCGACTAGATATGGTCATGTTCATGTTTCGGTTTGCCTTATCAGTTAGCACCTTTTGTTTAATAGCGAAATTTTTGCGTAGCTATTATTAACCACAATTATTATTATTATTATTTTTATTTCATTTTTGTTTGTATGTACGTAGTGAAACTTTTGTTTTTGGCTTTTATTTCCTTCGCGTTTTTTTTTAGTGCGTAGTCTAATTTTAATCATAAATTAAGAAAATTGTAAAATTTGTTTTATTTTTATTTTTTTTGTACGAGTTGTGCTCTTAAAACACATTTGGGTAATGCATAGTAAATTCAAATATGTACATACACCAGTACACGCAGACGCGTGTTTACTGTATATATTTACATATTGATGTTTCTTCTTGTTCTTTTTTGCGTTGTTGTGTAGATTTTTTGTACAATTTAATTTTAAATAAAAGCAAATAATAATGATAATAATGCGTTACAAATGTTAGCAATTAAAAACATAGCCTGTAATCTAATAATAAACAACAATAATGATTAAAGAAAATAACGTAAATAAAATGAACTAATTGTTTTACTTTTTCCAATGATCTCAAACAAAAGTGAAAAATTGGTTTTCCAAATGGTAAGTATTATAATCTCAGATTTGGAAAAAAGACAAATTGAGCTTTTCAATATTAAAAAAAATATATATACATATATAATACTGAGTGATAACTGACTTTTATATAATCTGTTCTGCGTACATTAACAGTGTAGTTATTTTTTTTAGGAAAGCTGAAACAATGCTGGAAAACTCGGGAGATATAACATTTATATAATCGAGTAAACTTTGTATACAGTTTATTTATTTATTATAATTAATAATTAAAATTAAAGTGACGTTTTTGTTTACATTGCATGGTTTTTGTTTTCGTTTTTGTTTTTTTTTATATATTTATATTTTTTTTGTTTTTGGCCTAAGATGAATTATAATTTTTAGTTGTTATATTTAATTTAACTTTATAACTAGATGATGATGCATAGATGCAAATGCAAATTTATTGTAGTGAGTTTAAGTGATAAAGCCCATAACATACGTACAACTAACTCTGCATAATTCTCATATAAGTATATATAGTATATATATATATACTATATATACATATACATAAGTGTTAAGGTATATATATATAGGTATATATGAGTATGTGCACAAATGTCAAGTACGGTACCCTTTGCTAGTGGGTACCAAAAATGTTATTTGAATTAAGAGTATTCCATTTAATTTTAATTTAACTATTTGTAAAGCCGACAAAAAATTTCATTTAAAACTAAACAAGAAAAAAAAATTGTATACAAACTAAATATCAAATATTATTCTATACAAAGTCAAATTAAAGCCGTTTGTACAGAAAAAACAAAATAGGAAAAAAATTAATATTATATATACGACTGGATATTTGTTGACTAGAATTGATTATTATTTTTTTGTATGGACTAGCTCAATACAAATAACTTGGAGAGAATTTAACGAATAATCAAATGAGAATTGCTTTTGCTTTGTTTTTTTTTTGTTTTAGCAACACCTTTCAGGTACTTATAAAATATTTTCGTTTATACGTCGTGGGTTATGTACCATATGCGTAAACATTCGAGTAACTATTTTATATATATGGCATATATATATTTATAAATACATAATTTTGCGTAAAAATATTATAAAATGCATTAATTCTATGAGAGTATAATCAAGCATTTACAAGCGTGATTAATAATGGTTGGAGATCTTGTCCAGTTCCAAATCCAGCTTAATTTTTCTATTGCTCCATTATGATAGTGTCCTCTGCCTTGACATTGCCCGAGTTTATCGCCTCCATTGCCTTGCTAAGCAGCGTGGCATCCTTCAGGCTGACCACCTGGACCAGCTGGGGTTCCTGGCCCGGTCCGCCTTGGATCATCATTTGGTGCATCCCAGGCGATACGGTAATTGTTTCCAATTGATCCCCATTTTCCACCTGCCGGAAACGGAACAGATACAAAATTATATTTAATGTAAGAGCAACAAACGGAATAAATATATATATATATATATTAGGAAAAATGTGTATCTTTTAAATTACAAGTTGGTTTGTCTTTAGCACATCATGATACCGGATAATAGAAACTGATGTAAAATCATACTTACTCAAAATGAGGCAATAAAAAAAATAGCAATAAAATCTGTAGACCTTTTACAAAATATATGAGCTGCTAAAAAAAAAACAGATATTTAGATCACAAATTAAATGTTGAATATAATATAAGTAAAGAAAAGAAAAATTTACGAATAATCGAAAATATAAAATCACAACAACAAAGGATTTATTGAATTATTTTTTTTTTTTGTTTTCGCTTCATTGCGTTGTTTACACATAATTAAAATTTGCTCTAAAACAACTATAATAATAATAATAATAATAATAAACATAATCAGTAATAAAAACATTAAACACAATAGTAATAATTGTAATAAACATAAAATAATTGTATGCGCTTAAATTCTGGCCACATGACTTTGACAATATTCACAATATTTCACTTAAATGATTGTTTGCTTTTTAAATTATTAATATATTTTAACTAGCTCAAATGGCATGTGGGCGGTTCAATTTGTTTGTTTCTTTGTATGTTATAATAATTGCTACATTTTGAATGCAAATTGGCTACGTTGGACGAGTTCAACATTATGACTATATATTTTTTGGTTTGTTTGTATTAGTTTGTAATTTTTTACATTTTATAGTTTTTAGTTTATCTTTGTTAAACTTTTGATATTGTCACAAAATTGTTAATTAAACAAAATCAAAATCTATAACATTAAAACTCCCTGTTTGCTAAATCAACTACTTACAAATAAAATCTAAATATAATATTTGCATAACATTTTCCATAGATTGCACAAAAAAAAAGGGTAAAATAAACATTTTAATATATATGAAATCAACTGTTAAACTAAATACGTTAATATTTGGCTTGTGTTTCGATATTATATTTATACATTTTCGATTCATGCACGAATAAAAATAAAAACATAAATAATAAACATAAGAAATTCTAATTATTCCATAATTATTTGGGTTTTTTTTTTAAATTTGTTGTTTTTGTTTTGTAGGAACTTGACAAATTCAATTTTATGCGTTTCGTTTTACTTTTTGGTTTCAGTTTATCAATTATCAACAATTCAATTGTTTTGTGTTATGATTATCTTTGATTTTTGGCTCGCTTTAAATTCAAGGTGGTGGGTGGGGGGGACGTGGGGAGTTAGTAAGTTTTCTTATATTTTATATATATACTTCTAAACTTAATGATTTGCTATGTGCGGTTTACTAAGGCAATTTATCGGTTGTTGTTTTTATGTGGTTAATTGTTTTTTGGTATTCTTTCACATTTGTTTGTTGTGCGTGTGTGTGTGTGTGTGTGTATGTATGTACAGCTTGTTTAAATGTATGGCAAGTATCTGTATTTTGTGTGCGTGTGTGTGTGTGTGTGTGTGTGTGTGTGTATGTGTGTGCATTCAGCGCCGCTTTGACTAGATTAGATACGTGCAAGCGTAAGGTGCGGGGGGGCGGGAAGTGTTTGTTTTTTTTCGGGGGCTAAGCTGCGGCAAGTGCGTGACTTTTTTTTATGTCTACTCCAAATGCTCCAATTTGATGGTTTTCGCCGGCAGCTGCAGCTGCAGCTGCGCACTGCTCGCATTTGTCAGACTGGCGCTGTCCACACAGCGTATGGCCGCAGCAGAGCTGCTCGACGCCGCCGCTGCCGCAGCAGCAGCAGCAGCAGCAGCAACCGTTATTTCGCTAGCGTTTTTGCGTAGATTCTTGTTGCCGCTGCTGTTGGCCAGCTTGCGACGCTTTTGCACCTGGCGTCGCTGCTGTGCAGGCGCCGTTAAAACAATGGGCAGCGGCATTTTAATGCTATTGTTATTGTTGTTGTTGTTAGTAAGCATGCTATTATTATTGTTATTGTTATTGTTATTGATATTGCTAGTGGCGAGATTGAAGCCAGCGCTGGCATTCAAATGGCTGTTACTGCTGCCGCTGGCGCTGCTGCTGCCGCCCGCCGGACTTGCGGCCCAATAAAAGCGTGTGCCCGGCGGCGCTTGCAGCGTCAGCGCCGGCTGTTGTCCGGCATGCGGTGCTGCCGCTGCGACGCTGGCGCCGCTGCCCGCAATGCGGCGTCCGGGCATGGCGCCAGCGTTGATCACGGATATGCCCAGCAGCGGAGCTGGCGCAGCAGACGAGTTGTTGCTGTTGCTGCCACTGCTGCTGCTGCTGCTGCTGTTGTTGTTGTTGTTGCGCGTGGCGCTATTGGAGGTGGTGTTGGAAGTGTTGCTGTTATCTACCTGCATGGGAGTCAGACACATGGTGCCATCGCTGTTCGTCTGCAACTGCTGCATGTTGGCCATCACCGACTGGTACATGGATACGGGCACCGATATGACATTGCTCACTTGCACCGGATAGCCTAAAATATTAAGAATCGTGATTATTCAAGTTAACTTGCGTTCAGCTTTCTATCATTTAATTTTCAATTTGCTCACCTTGACCATCCTCGGTGGTGATAAAGATTTGACCATCCTGATCGGTTAGGTCGACGGTCATGTTTTCGTGCCCATTCACGTCGGCGAGACTTTGTACCGTTTGTATGGTGGCGCCGCCTTCGCCCTGATGCAGCTGCACAAAAAAAAGTAAACATAATTTTTTAATCAAAAAATTTGACAACATTTTTTAAATGTACAATTAATTTAAATGACAAAATATGAAGAAAATGCTATCAAACATGAAAATCGGCTTAGTTCTGACAAAGTTATGGGAGTTTGAAATATATGTCAATTTTTTTTGTCAATTTTGGCATGATTTTTGACCAAAAAAAAATTTTTTATGCTAATTAAGACAAGCACAATCGATTAAAAATATAAATTGAAAGTTCTAAATTTTGAAAAAAAGTTTTTTCAAAAATACATAAGGGGGAAAACATGATTATTTTACAAAAAATTCCAAAAAATTTTATTTTCAAAAATTCATATATTTTTTAATGCAGATTCAATCTAGATGACAAGTCATAAAGAAAATGTCATTAAACATGAAAATCGATTTAGTTTTGACAAAATTATGGGAGTATGAAAAATTAAGTCGTATGTATATGTCGGACACACGGACAGACGGACAGCACAAGCACAATATACTCTTTAAAAATTAAAACTTACCGTTGCCACGCCCTGTACCTGTGCGGTTGTGCCATCGGGCAGAGTTATGATCGGATTGTTCGGATCCACCTGTATGAGAGATACGGTACCATCGGCGTTCTGCGACAACACAGTTTGTGTGGTGTACTGTTAAGTAGATGGTAAAGTGCATGTTAATAATAATAACTCAATGTTAAGCCAAGGGGATACGCTGCTAAGGCACAACAGAAAACAACGAAGAACGAAAATAACGAAATGTGCAAAGAGAAAAGTAACAAAAAATAAATGCAATGCAATGCAAAAAAAAATATATAAATTCTCGGATAAGTTTTTCTTTTGTGTAGTGGTCGTTGTTGTGTGTGTGTGTGTGTGTGTGTTGTTCTGTTAATGTTTGTGTTTCGAGTTGTTGAATGTGGTGTATTTACATGTGTGTGTATTTAGTTTCAGGTTGGTTGTGGGCGCATGAAATGATAACTTTAATAAAAAGATGCTGCAAAAGAGAAAAATGTAAAAAAAAAATAATAAAAATAAAAGCGTCGTTAAAATTAATTAATTAAACATAGTGTTTAACATACACATATGCTTCTATATTTAATATTAAAAATGCTTGTAAAATGCAGTTAACAAAGCTAAAAAAATAATAATTATATTATAACAAGGATAACAAAATATTCAAGAAACAACAACGAGATCGCAGCAGGGTTTGAGCATTATGCACGACATGATTAATATTTGTAAATTTAATAAACCAAAAGAACGAAGTTATTTGAATGTGAAATCGATTTGGAAACTATATAAAATACGGTTAGGCCTTTGCTGATCATAAGAGCTGAATTTTATAATAGTTTTTTATTTTTTAAATAATAAACTTTGATTTTAAAAGAACATATTCCTGAGATGTGTTGAATTAATTTAAAAACGTTCTCGAATACAAGAAAACTGAATAACCTAAGTTTAAGTTTAAATTTCATCTGAAATAATTTCTCAGCTCAACAATCGGAATAATTAAAGGCTGGTTTGAGTTTTATCGAAAACACTTGGCCACAAACGGGTATTACCAGTTTGTTTAAGTTCTAATGAACCGCAAACATTTCTCAAATATTGTGTTGGCTTCGCTCTTTCCTTTTTGGCAATGAGAGAGCCGACCAGGTCGTGCATAATGCCTGCTCGATTGTGAATGTGGAAGAAGTTTAACTAGTTTAGTTACAAGTTCAGACAGATTAGTACGAACATCAACGTCGCTCAGCGTTATGGGCTCGATGCAAACTTGCGCATTGGCTATCTGTTGGGCGGTGACGGTCTGTGCGGCATTCTGTGATTGCTGTGCAGCTGTCGCAGCAGCAGCCGCCGATGCACTTACAGCTGCCGCCGTTGTCTGCACAGCCGTCGCCGTTGCTGTGCCGCTCGCCGTTGTCAGCTGTATTGTCTGCGGCTGCGATTGGCCAACGGCCTGTATATGAACCGTATTGTTGCTGCTCTGATGATGTTGCTGCTGCTGCTGTTGGAGGTGGTGATGTTGCTGCTGTTGCTGTTGCTGCTGCTGCTGCTGCTGCTGCTGTGGCGCTGGTGCCTGGCATATCTCAATCTTTGTCGATGCCGGCAGCGTGGCCGTTGTGGTCACATGCTGATTGTTTGTGCTCTGGATGATCGTTGGCGCCGGCGTATTCGTTTGAGCCGTGTGCGTTGTGATCACGGTCCCAGCGCTGTTGATCTTCACCACGTTCACCTGTTGTGGCTGCAGTTGTGGTTGTTGTTGTTGTTTTGTGTGAATTTAGTGTGTATTAGTAAGTGTATGAAATGTGTGGCGAGTGCGATGGGAACCCGTGTTGAAACGTTAATTGAACATTGCTGGCTGGGCAATGGAACCAATTGATTCGTTGCCGGCGTACTTACTTGGCTGTTGGTTGTGCTGGCTGCCGGTGTGACCGTTTGCACCGTTTGTATGGTGGGCGTATTGGATAGCTGTTCCATGTCCTCATCCTCATCGCCGGACTGCGAGATCAGCGCGTTCACCTTGTCATCGTCGTCAGCAAATGTCGGCAGCAGATCCTCGCGTCCATGATACTTGTAGCAATTGATCACGATCTTGCGCAGCGCATGTGTCCAGCTAATCTGTTGTGGTTTAAGGATCGGAGTCGGAATCGGAGTCGGAGTCGGAATCGAGAATCAGCGAGAGAGAGAGAGAGAGATAGGGGGCGATTAGTAAGACACGATTCAGCATTACGGGGCGGCTGTTGAACACCCACCCCACCCACCTTCTGCTTGTCATCCTCGGAGCGGGCATCCATGCGCACGTTCGCCCAGGGCAGCTCCTTGGGCCACCATGGCGGCCGCGTCGATTCCCTGCCCCAGCCGGGCTTGCCCCGTCCCGTCGAATACTTCAGCATGAGCGGTATGAAGGCGCGCAGTTGCGCCTGCGTCATCTTCTCGACGGGGGTCGGTATGCCGTCGATCACCAGGCCGGGCAGCTCGAACAGCGATGGATCCTCCTGGGGCGGCGGCGGCGCCTGTTGGGCCAGCGCATTGTCCAGCTCGTCCATCACAATGTTCTTCAGATTGCGCAGCACATCCTCCAGCGGCTTGGCACCGAACACCTTGTAGCTGGTGTTCGGTTTGCCAGGTGTCGCCACCAGCACCACCGCCTGTTTGCCGACCCGGCCGGTGAACTCGTAGATGATGCCGCGCAGTTTGCGCAGCAATCGGTTCTGTTGTCGCTTGCGGACCGACGGATTCGTTTCGAAGCAGTGCGGACGCTTGCGCTTCTTTGAGCTGGCGATGGCTGCGGCGGCTGCCACGCCCACTGGCCCAGCGGCGGCCAGCTGAGCGGCCACATCATCGTTGGCCATCGCATTGAGATCACCATCATACAAGCTGCCCTCGCTGCTAATCAAATCATCGTCCTCATCATCGGTCGCCAGACTCTGCATATCATCGTCGAGCATCTCGATTTTGTAGGTGGTGCCGTTGCTCTGGCCGCCGGACGATGATTGCGCCTGTGACCCGCTGCTGGTTGTCGTTATTGTGGTCACATTGAGGCCACCGCTGCCGGAGCTGTTGTTGCTGCCCCCGCCGCTGCCGCCGCCGCCAGCGCTAACCGTGGCATTCCCCGTGCCGCTGGTGGTGACAACAACATTGCCAGCGCTCCTCTGGCTGCCAGCCGGCGCCACAACCAGCCGATAGCTTGTGGTGGCCAGCTTGGTGGCTGCTCGTGGCAGTGGGGCGGTGCTGGTTCAGTGGTTGTGGCTGGCGGTGCTGCTGCTGCTGCTGTCCTTGTGCAATTTGGATGTGGATTCGGCTCCTACGTGAATCTATTTCGCATGCGCAATGGGAGTGTCCGAGGTGAGCTGCAGTAGAAACAGAGAGAGAGAGAGAGAGAGATGCAAGGAAAACACATTTTATTATTATTTATTAAGTAATTTTCTTTCTTTCTCATTAAATCTCTAAAATCACTTAACGTGTCTCGAACTATCGCAAATTATATAGCTGTAGAGTATTTCAGTCGGGAGTGCCCGTACATATATTTAAACTTCTGTATGTTTAAACATTTTAGTGAGGTTAAACAACGAGGGAGAGATAAAAGGAGAATCGGAATGAGAGAGAAACGTAGAGAAAGAGAGAGAGAGAGAGAGAGAAAGAAAGGGATGAGATAGAAAGAGATGGACTAAAAGAGGTAGCGAGAGAGAGGGGGAGAGAAACGGTAAGGCAGGGAGTGAGAGAGAGATAGAGAGAAAGAGAGAGAGAGAAAGATAGAGAGAAAGAGGGAGAGAGAGAGAAAGAGACAGAGGATGAGGGAGAGAGAGAGAGGGAGAAAGAGAGATAGGAAAAATATAGGGAGATTGTAAGGCAGAGACAAGGGGAGAGAGATGGAGAGGGAAAGACAGAAAGAGAAAGTGTAAGGCAGGGAGTGAGAAAGAGATAGAGTAAGGGAGAGAGAATGGGAGAGAGATAGTAAGGGAATGACAAAGGGAGAAAGAGTGAGCGAGACGGAGATAGTCAGAGAGTGTAACGTAGAAAGACAGACATACATATAGAGAGAGAGCAAGAGCAAGAGAGAGAGAGAGAGACAGTGAGTAACGGAGATAGACAGAGAGAGAGAGAGAGAGTAACGGGGAGGGACAGAAAAAGAGAGTAACGAATAGAAACAGAGAGTAACGGAGAGGGACAGAAAAAGAGAGTAGTAGAGTAACGGAGAGAAAGATAGAAAAGTGAGAGGCAAAGAAACAGACAGAGAGAAAGAGTAACGGAGAGAGAGGAAGAGAGAGAGAGAACAACTTACCTTTAAAATAAACAAAGTTGTTAAATAAAACTGCATAAAAGACATTAAAAATCTCAGGCATTACTTGAAGTCATGAGAATCGCATAGAGGGACCCAAAATTGATTGGCTAGACAATTAACATAAAGTCGCAAGGCTAGGCAACATTTTCCCGAATATATTCTGCGTATGTTATGAATAGCTTTTGAAATTCTACAGCACGCAAAACTGGCATGGATTATAATGTAAATGTATATATATAAATCAGACAAGAATATGAAAATATACATATAGCATTTTTCTGCTGTTTGGTTGCAGGAGTAATTTACATCGAAATATCGTAAAACTGATGTATTAAATCAAAAGTTGGTTAAATTGATAATTCGATGTTTTTTTTAGCATTACCAAAGAAATTTTCAACACCTAATAAATAGGAACTTTGCAGTCGAGTGTAAACAGAGAATAATAATAGCTTAAACTAGTGAAAACGGACTTATTTATTTAAAAAAAATGCAAAGTGTTCACATTGTTTCTAATCTGATGGCGAGTGGTGTGCGTCGTACAAAGTAAGTACACAACAGCGACAAAAAAAAAAGAATCAAAAACAAAATAAACCATTACTGATAAGCAATGAATGAATCAGGTCAAAAGCGCGCATGCGCAACATTCGAGAACAACAAAAGCAACAACAATAACACCATCAGGAACAACTAATTACACTACACACACACACACATATAATGAATTAGTATGAGCAATAACAGAATGTGTGTGTGTGAGTGTTAAAGCGCAGCGAATAATTTGAACGGCGGCCGCAGATTAGCGACGACAACGGGAAAACTAATGAATACGTAAATGATGGGGGAGGGGGTAACAGTATAAGAAAGCACGGAACAAAACGGAACAGAACACGGCACGTGAAATTTTTAAATATAATATATGTTATAAGTGAATATATAAAACATAGTTTATATAGCTTAGACTATTACTGTTCAAAAGCAAAAGTGGAATTCCCAGATTTAGGTCAATCGAAAGAAATAAGCAGTTAATCTCGAAACTATTTGCGGAAGCTTTTTAAAACGTATAGTTTTATTTTTTGTGGCAATGCGTCCCTTAAACTCAAGTATTTTTTTGCTTATTAGAATATTTGGGTCCAATTGGTATGTGTTATATCTAATGCGGCAATGTGGTATTCTAATTGGGTATTCACTAGCGATGCCCTTGACATACACAGATACACACAAATATCCCTCCCTCTCTCCCTTTCGTGCACTCTTTGCATTACATTTTAATTTTATGCAGCTTAAATTAAAAAAGTAAAACGAACATTGCTGAAAACTTTTATATAATCATACAAAATATGAACCCATAATGCGCAGACTCAGCAGGTTCAAGTAAAAAATTCACTATCAAATCCGTGCACTCCCCACCTCTATATATAATATTTCTATATACATATATATGCACATATATATTTAGCGGCCGCTGCACGTGCGCGTTAAAATATTTTTTCAATTTGTTGTTTTACTTTTAACAAAGTTTGCACTTTTTTTTGGTAACAATTATTTAAATATATAACAAAAATATATCAAATATTGAATATATTCTTTTAAAATACTTATTTGCTTGCCTTTTGCTGATTTTCCGTTTTAACGCACTTCACAACACAGAAACAAAATGAAAAAAAAAACAACAGCTTTTGTTCACCTTATCAGCTTTTTTTTCGTTTTGAAAGCTTTTTGTTTGTTTTAATAGAGTTGAAACCGAAATTGAAATCGAAACCGAAATGTTTAAATTTGTAAACGCACCGGTCAACGTGTTAAAAGAATATGATTACAGTTACAATTTCAGTTTGAGTTCGAGCAAGTTTATTGTTATTGTTTGCAGTTGTGTATCTTTGGCCTGACGCTGCTGCTGCGCTGCCTTTTCCGCCTGCCCAGTTGAAGTTCTATTTGCGTTTGCTCAGACGACGACGACGCGGCGCGCACTGACAATGAGAACGAGAACAAGAACAAGAACGACAACAACAATGGCTTGTATTTGTAGCAGCAGAAGAGCAGAGCGAACAACTCGAGCGACGAGCAACCACACTGCGCCAAACCACCCCACGGATTGACGCCGTGTGCATGCATTTTCATTTTTGGTGGCGACGCGACGGCAGCGGCGACGCAGGCGGCGGCGTCGACGCAGTTAAAAATCAATACTGCGCCCATGCGTCGACGTTGTCGCTTTGCGTCGCTTGAGACGGCTGCCAACAGGCATGCGGCCAATAAGAAAGTGTGACAGAGATGGCCACACAACTCGGACTGTTCATGAGTTTGTGCACGTGTTCGTGTATGTGTTTGTGTTTCGTTCTTTTTCGCCTCTGCTATGTGGACTCGTCTTCTTGTGCTTACGACAGAGCGGCCGAGGTCTGCATTTGAAAGCTTTATGAAAGCTGCTCTCGCAGGTTGAAAGCTGTCACTTGCATGCGTGCCCAGCCTAACACCGCTCCCTCCACCCACACTGAATGGAAGGGAGACAGCTATATATACGTCAGTGTGCGTGTCTGTGTGTATGTGTACTTGCGTCAGCCGTTATATGTGTGTATAACATGTTTGCATGTGAGACGTCAGTAAAAAGGGCTGCGCAGCTACCCCCTAAAGCGAAGCAGAAACATCCCCCATGCTGAAACTGTCAGAAGCAGCAGCAGCAGCAGTAGCGAAAAAATAGACAACAACATCAGCAATAACAACAACAGCGCACGCAAACGCATTGCGCTTGAACAATTATCGTGAATTTTTACGTTGACGCTGACTATTATGCCCATATGGTTACGCATGCACTGCTCGCACCACCCACCACCGATGCGAGCGCGTCACCACCCTAGAAACAACCCCTACCAAGAGGCAACATAACAGCAGCAGCGGGGTAGTTACGGCTATAAGCTCGTTTCACTTGCGCGTGCCAGGCAGTCG
Source organism: Drosophila micromelanica (assembly GCA_004143825.1). Classification (NCBI taxonomy): domain Eukaryota; kingdom Metazoa; phylum Arthropoda; class Insecta; order Diptera; family Drosophilidae; genus Drosophila; species Drosophila micromelanica. The sequence continues at coordinate 23,498 of SCDY01001323.1, forward strand.
GCTGGGCACACGGTTCAACAGTGGTGGGCGTAAAAAGTGTGCTGCACACAGTTGCTCTTTAAATTGTATACTTTAATTTTTCTAATAAATATAATTACTAATAATTGATTATTATTGTTCGATATAAAGCAGAAACAAATTTTCATTAGCTACAATAATTTACAGTTGTTTCTTAAAAACAATACCTTTTGATCGGTACGTAATTCGATTTAAACGGAATAGAGTATCAGATTTTAAATTCTTCGTGTATATAGAACATTTCGTGGTGCTTTAATATAGTGGATTGCCGTCTGCAGTTTCCGTATGACTAGCACAGCATCTATTTTTATGGCCTGGACTGTATATTGCTCGTGTGATTTTGGTTCTGTTGGGTGGTGCGTGCGCAATGTTTAGATGACTTTCCGCTTTTTATATACACACGTAAGCATGTATATATGTGTGTATGTGCGTGCATGTGTGTGATAAGACTTGCGCAAAGTTTGGTTAAATGCGCTGAGAAGCATGCTACAAGCTTTCATATGACAGTTAAATACACACACACACAAGCTGGTTTAGCTGCAAGTGTGGCCAACAATGCGTGAAGGTAAACGCTTTAAATGCGCCAGGCGCCAACTTGCGTGCACACATATGAATAAGAAACAAATGGCTACCTAATTTCCTTTTTGTTTTTTAATGTTTACATTTTTTGTGTTGTAAAATATATGTATATCAAAGACAGCAGTGAATATGGCAGCAAGCCAGATGAAAATTGCATGCACAGAAGGCAAGAAATGTATGCAAATACAGATACAAATGTGCAAGGGTCACACTTGGCGCCTGCGCTTTGGTCACACTTTTGCTGTTTTTCTATTATCGGTCTGGCTATTTATATTAGAACAACAACAAACTGAACGAAAAGAGAATGCTCGCTCTCGCCGTGTACTCTTGTGGTTTCTTTTTATTGTGTTTTTTTTCCCATAGTATTATATATACACAAAAGCATTTGTTGTTTTTGTTGTTGGTGTTGTCGCTGCTTTCAGCGACTTGCGCTGCTCGTCTCGCATGCGTTTGATTTTGCTTGTGTTTGTAAGTGCATGCGCCCGCCGCCTAGCATCTATTCTTAATGCATGCACACGTATATTTGTAGACATGTGTATGTGTGTGTGTGTGCACATATCTCCCACTGCGTCAGCGCGCTCACCGCCAACACACACCAACACAAACTCACACGTATATATATATACATACACAGTACGGCGCGCTCCACAATATAAATAATCGATAGCTATTGTATTTCCTTTACTCTCGCCAGCAAGCTTTTGCGCGCTCTCTCTCTCTCTTTATATATAAATGCAAACACACACACCCACACATGTACTTGAAGCAACGACTATACTAAGAACAACGAAACGATAAAGTAGATGAAAAAAAAAAGAATAAATAAAAACGTACAAAAACAACAAAACCTAAGTTACGCATGCGGCGGCTGTGGCAGTGGCGACGGCGCACACACCAACACCAACACCTGCAGCAGGCAATGGCCAACGCATGCCCCGTTATAAAATGCGTTGTTTTGGCACAGGCATAGAGCAAAACAATAACAAAAGAGCAAAGCGTAAATGACTCAAAGTAGTTCCCAATTGGAACTGTACTTGCTCGTACCGGGTACATGTTCTGCTTAGAATATGCGACCCACCCCTAACAAACAAGAAACCTGTGCTCATTTTAACGCACAGTGGTGTCCCATTTAACGTGTATGGTATCAGCGCTCTCAGTGCTGCGGCTGCTGTGTGTATCTGTCCTTAATTCAAGGGTGGGCTGTGCTCAACAACCCCCACACACACACACACACACACACACACGCACACATGCATGCGTACACTTGCTTGGTTCAGGCAAAAATAATTCGAATTGGAATTCGTACTTGGAATTGGAATAAAAAAGAGAACAACAGCAAGTAAGAGCAAAAACAGCAGATGAATATAGACCCAGCGGCAGCTACTTGGAATCGTGTATTACGCATACGCCATGTATGCAAAGGCACTATATGCTTTGCACACCACCCACCCCTCCTCGTTACGTGCATTTTCTACGAATTTGTGATTATGTACAAACATTCAACAGACATAACAGCTAGCAGATAAAAGAAAAACCCAACTACAACACTGCAGTCGGGTGTAACAGACAGCACAATACTCGTTCTCGAAGTAATCACAGTCAAACTAAATACTCTAGGATTATTTTCACACATAAGAATAATAAACATTTTTTTTTGCATTTATGCGGTTTTAAACTTACTGCAAATCCAACCAACGTCACTGTTCAAGCCCTAAAGTTATGCAACAAAAATAATACACAATCGTTGAAAACAACAAAAAATTCCAATAGAAATTATCTTGGACTGGGATTTGAACCTAGAACGTAACGTAAATTTCCACTGTGACCAAATTTAACTTGGTTTAGCTAACAAAAATTTAAGACAACTTAATAATTAGCAATACTTAAATTGTTGTTACTCTTATTTTCTTTATAAAATAAAACAAAAAATATAAAAAAGTGTTTAATATTGTGAAAATATAGAGTTTTTAAAATTTGTGGTGACTTAAAACTGAGGAATATGTAGCCAAGCAAATTTTAACACTTTTTTGATCCGAGTATACACAAGTATATGTTCCAAGTATTAAATCTTTAGCGACGAAAATCTGCGTTTTAACGCACATTGCACAAACCGAATATACTCTTTTCACTTCGGGAACGAGTATAAAAGCGTTGCGCAGGGAACGGCGCATGTTTGAATTACGGACACTCGCAGTAGAAATAAATGTTATGGCCACAGCGCCGCTGCCAACGCTGTTCAAAAGTAGCAACAACAACAACAATAACTATGAATGTATTTGTTAGTTTGTACACACGCATGTACCGCTAGACAACACAAAGGCTCTAACGGATTATCTAACAAAATTTCCTGCACACACGCACACACACACACACACATGCACTGCGACGCCATTTTGTGCGAATGCGCCTTGTTGCATTTAATTAGGTTTTACACACACCGTTTATGGAGAAGACGTGGGCGCAATGCAAATTTATTTCATTTTTCAGTTCGCTGTCAATTGGATTTTGCGTGAAAAACTTTTCGCTTACTGCGGCTGTCTGCTCTGAAACTTTTGCGCTGCGCACACACACACATACACACACACACTTAGGCACTCGAGCTTTTTCGTGTATATGTGTGTGTGTGTTCATGTGGCTGGCGCGGAGCAGGCCCAGTGCGAACTTGCAGTGGAAAATCGAAAATTCTTCACGTCTGCGTCGCGCTTACACATACACACACACAAACATAACTCACACATATATATGTATGTGTGTTTATTCATACAATTGTACATCAAAAATAAAGAGAATACAATATTCATTGTTACGCACCTGCGATTAGAATATATTCTCAATGTGTTGTCGCCGCAACACAACATCCAAAGTTGGGTACGATTCTGGCTTCTCTATTGATAACATACACATTTGCATATGCATGTATGTACTGTTTATGCACACACACACTCGCACATTTGGCAACTGACAACAAAAAAAAAATATACACACACGCGCGTTGGGAGTCGCGTTCTCGACGCCGCCGCCAACGTTGTTGTGGATTTGATGCTTATTGGGTACGCCGCTGCCGCTGCGTCGTCCAGATTTATTATCACAGCGGCATTTTACATTTGCGCACTGCTCTTGCTTCGCTTTTGTCGTATTCTTTTGTTTAATATGTATGTTTTTCTTTTTGTTTTATGTTCTAGCTCTAGGAGCCAGTGCTGCCTAACAATCGATGCCACTGTTGATGGTATCGATATTCTGTTAAACGGCAGACAATGCTTTTGATTGTGGAGCGATACTGTTACATGTGGAGCACTTCTATTGCAATAAGGAGCAAACCTGTTAATAGACAGCGCTTAAACTAACAGTACTCTTGGGCGCGCTTTTTCAAATTGTAATATTTTTATATCCAATTGCCTGTTGTTAGTTTCATTTGTTGTTTTACAATCACACGTAAGCCCTTCACAAGGCAGCTAGCAATATCGTTTTAAAAAGCAGCTAAGCGCGCCAAATGAGGGACTCACTTGCAATGCGCCCACACAATCCGAATAATTACTTAAATTGCACACTAAAGAAAGCACTTAAAAAAAAAAATAAGTCATCATATTGCACTTGATCATAGATTTTAGTTTTTTATACTGTATTTTTTACTTCTGCTTCCCGTCGAGCGACTGTGGCAACAATCCGATGTTTACTGCTGCCAGCTGAGGCAAACGGCGGCTTTATAAACCGCAGCCGACAAGCGCAGGCTTCACATATACCCACTATATGCCTACCCAGTGTTATATATATACATGTATATACATATATATATATATAGATTAGGATAAACGCTGATAAAATCCCAGCAACAACGCTAAGCAACAAAACGCTTCTACGAAAATTTCTTTACTTGTTGCTTGACCACGGCCCGCAGAAAAAATAAAAAATAAATAAAATAAAAAAAAAAAAATAATTAAAATCGCCTTCCATTTGGTTATCGCTCGAGAGTCACCCACACAACAAGGTTACGCGTCGGCACCGAGCTACAATGGGATAACGCACCCCTTTTGTGCTACAAAAAAAAAAAAAAAAATAAATAAAGGGATTTTACCTCATTTTGATATATTTTTTAATATTAATTTTTCAATTAAAAATATTAGAAATAATTTTGTTTTTCATTGCTCTTTAAAATTAACATAGTCTGTTAACTTAACAGCGCTTAATTAAATTAACATAGTCGGTATAAAACCGTTTGATTTATATTTAATTTCTATATGAAAGTTGAATTAAAATACAATTAATTTTTGCCATTGTTTAACACAGATATATACATATATATTATGTTTGTCTATATATGTATGTATATATGTTCAGGTTCAGGTTCCGGCTGAACTTTTATGCAGCATTTGTCATCCAGTAGTTTCTATAATACAGTACATACCATGTATTCACACACACACACACACATTCATATATGTACACATATTCCCGTTAGTAATTAGCATTGCCTTTCTTGCTGCGGTTCTGGTCTCTGGTCACTGTTCCCGTTATCAGCGGCCTGGCAAACGTCACAGCTTCCTTGCCCGGTTTCCATTCGCTCGAACTGACGTTTATCGACATTGTGAGTGTGCGTGTCTGTGTGTGTGTGTGTGTGTGGGTGACCGTTATAAATTGTCGTACACTCTGTTTACTGGAAAGTCAGTTCATGTGGGTTCCACAATATGGTCCCCTATAATAGTGCGTATATTTAGCACAGAATAGCCGCAAAACTCGACCACCCAACTTCAATATGCTGCAGAACCTCAAGATATTCAATCTGATATTGAAATGAGTAAGCACAGTCTGGACAGATATCAGACATTATTTACTATATACTAAACTGACGGCACATTGACAGCGAAACATCCTTAAGATGCAATTTCTAGTGAACGGCATCGCCTTATCATTAAATAGAAATCAGGAAGGAATCATGATAATTCTGGCAGATATTAGCGATATACCCGCCTTGAGTATAATATAAAATAAACCGACATTTATTTATTAAATCGAATTGCCACGCCTCCAATAAATCTTAACTTTTATGTACATATATGTTTGTATTCTATATTGTTGTAATAATATTCAACAAAAAATTTATATTTTTAAAAATAATTTTATGCACGTAACAAATAAATAAATCATTTAAAAAATATAACGTTCTCAAAAAAAAATTATATACAAAATAATATTGTATAAATGGAAAGAAAGTGGATAAAAACAGTATTATGAAATTTCTATGAAAATAATTTATATATGAAAAAAAGAAAATAATAATAAAACAAGTGAGAAGGCTCTAGTCGGGGCTGCCCGACTAGGAGATACCCTGAACCCTGCGATCTGCTTCTATAAACATTTCAGCTCAGTTTACACATACATACACAAATTCACACATACACACACACATACAAATGCACGACGCACTCACTTTACTCGGTGCTCGTGCCCTCAGTACAGAAACGAAATCCTTGTTTTCTTCTAAACATAGTGTATGATCGTTAAAAAATTTCAAGGTTCTATTAAGGGCATCGAAATCTATGTATTTGATTTGCGGTTCTTATGGTTTTATCGATATTGGGGGCGATTGGCGGGAGGTATCCAAAATCCGAAAGTACCAAAATCTGCGTCTAGCTTACACAAACATAACGCATGTTGCCTCTTTCTCTTATCGTCTCCGAGATATTGTAAGAAAACAAAATGTTGTTATCGATTTTTATCGATATTAATGAAACGGATCAAGTTACCGAAGAAAAATTATAAACTTGTATTATTATATATACGAACTGAATGAGACCAAGATCAGCTTTCTAGCTTTTGTAGTTTCCGAGATCGCTGCGTTCGTACCGACGGACAGACAGACGGACAGACGGACATGGCTATATCAACTCAGCTCGTCGTCCTGATCAAGAATATACATTTCAACAAAACCATAATACCCTGTTTTACCCATTTTTAATGGGTTCAGGGTATAAAAAAAATGTTACAAATTGTCACCTTCTAATATTAAAAGTGAGATAAAATAAATTAAATAAATAATGCATAAATTTATTTATTTATAGAAAATTTTTAAAACAAAACAATTAATGTAAAGCAGAAAATAATTTATATATTTTTACGAGAACTATTTAAATCTCGTATATATTTACAGCATCTAGAGGTAAAGTACTTAAAAGTACATAAAATGATTGGGCTACAAATAAAAATATTATAATTTAAATAAAAAATTCAAAAAAAAAAAAAATTGAATTTTTCTTAGGGTTTTTGAATAATATAAGTTTTTAGTCAAGTTATGGATAAATAATCAAAAACAAAAAAATTAAATTTATTTAGGGTTTTAAAATATTTGAAGTTTACAGTCAAGTTAGCAAATAAATCTATATCTATATGCTTTTATTCAAATTAAATAAATTCAACGAAACACAAATCATATGCATATCGAACTTATTTAATTTGAACAAAAGCATATAACATATAGCATATATGCATATTTATCAAAGTTATTTTTTCGCTGACAGTTTAAAAGATTTTTTGTTTTTTTTTTTGCAGCTTATGTAAATGCTTCCTCTTTCGATTAAGTTGGTGCGCAACATTTATAAAATATATAAAGATTTGCGACTATTTGATGCCATTTGATGCTTCACAAATGTCTTGGATAAATTATGGATGTTTGTTGTTGACCAAAATCAACGTTCAATTGACCCAAAAAAATCAGTTAGATACCTAACTGATTGTATCATGGTCAATAAAGTCGTACCCTAGGTCAACTAAATTTGAAGAGTTTCTGTTTAAATTGCAGCTTGTGTCACGTATGCAAGCAAATATTAACTATGGTTGGGAGGGGGCGGGGGCGGGAGCGGGAGCGGGTTGTTGTTCTACGTAATCAGAGAGACAACAACAGCAACAACAACAATCACAGTATAAACATACCACGAATCCACCGGCCGGTCAGATTTGCACTGCGTATTTAGGTTAATATATCGCGCAAATTAATTTTTTCGTTGCATACTTTCAGGCGGTGTGAGTGCAACCAGGCACAAAACTAAACTAAAATGAAAATAGCAGAATAATAATAACTAAAATAAACAATAATAATGGCAACAACAACAATAAATAGTTTAAGCGCGTCGTGGAGCAGCTCCGAGTCGCTCGCTGGCCAGATTAGAATGGCGGGCAGCCGGGCGCCGCGAATCCGTTTACAACTTTGGAATATCGGTTTCGATTTCGGCTCCTTCTGACAGTTGGCCATGGCCCTTACGGACACACAGACAGACAAACACACACACACACACACACACACACACACACACACACACACACACACACACACACACACACACACACACACACACACTTACGATGTTAGCCAGACTGTCGAGCGACCCAGCAACCCAATAACCGAAACCCCGCCAGCTGTGAGACAAGTCGCGTAGAGCTACAACGTGTGAGTACTACGTGCCACACACACACACACACACACACACACTTGCACACTTGCACACATACTAGCACACATTATATTGTTTATACGCAACGTGCACACGTCTGCGCCTGCGTCTGTTTTGAAAAAGACTGCCCTGCTTGGTCTGCTTGCTGTTCTCACCAAAACTACGAGTATATTCATTAGCTAGACTGTTTAAATAATATTCAAAATGATTTAATTTACATATAAAAATATTAAAAAAAAAAATAAAACTAGGGGAAATGTTTTCAAGGAATGTTTTATGAAAAATGTTAAATGCATTTTACAATACTTTGTTTTTTTTTTTAATGATGATGATGTTAATAATAATAATAACAATAATAATAATAATAATAATTATGTTAATAAAATATATAAAAGCAACTGTAATAATACTAATAATACTAACTATAATAATACTAATACTAAGGAATGTCGTATGTAAAACGTTAAATGCATTTTACAACACTTTATTTTTAGCCGCAAGCCAAAGTAGCTTGTAAAACATAAAAATAGTAACAATATTTTACAGTATTACATTCTTCACAAACAAACTTATATATTAACGAAAAAAAAATGTTTTAACTAATGTAAACTTAAAATTTTCCTTTAATTTTGTTATTAAAAATATTTAAAAAAAAATCGTTAGATTACAGTGTATGGGCGTTTCGCATATGCCCTGCCTTACGCGATGTAACCTTGAGTTTGGTCCTATTGCACATTGTAAGCTTATTTGTTTGGCCTTCTGTTCATGTTTGTTATTGTTGCTGGTCACACACACACACACATACGCACATAAACACATACACACACAAATTTAGAGAGACATGTACACAACCCTGAATATCCTATTTATCGTTATGATGCTGATGCTATTGATTTTTTATTTTTTTGTGGGTTTCCCACACCTCTTTTTTCTTATCAGTAGCGCCAAGTTTTTTGTTGTAGTTGTCTATAAATATATAGACAAATATGTATATTTTTTATTTATACTAGCGTGTGTAATATAATCTACACAAATAATATGTATGTCAAATACAAAATGTTACTGAGTTCTGAGTAAAAATTGGCGGAAACTTGAGTTCTGTAACAGGCAGTTGGCTTATGCAATGCCAAAATTGCCTAGTTCGTTTTGTAGCAATAAGCTTAAGGAAGGCAAGCACAGTTGGCATTCGCAAAGAATAACTTGTACCGTAATTTACAAAAAAAATTAAAAATTTTAGATAATTTGCAAAGGTTAGATATATAATATCATTATGTTCACTTGTTTTGCAAATGTACGTATGTTTATGAATCAGAAAGCAGTTGATACGAATTTACTTTTTGCAGTTCCACTGTTAAAGGTTTTATAGCACTTACTAATAAGTCAGGCCAATACATTTAAGCGCACTGTCATAACACTCAGCCTATGTCAGCACACACTTTATTTGAAATATTTTAAATAACGTACTTTTGAAAAAAACTTTTGATCAACAATTTTTGGATGGTTTAAAAATTAATAATAAAGAAAATTAGTTTTAAACATATCATGCGGTTTATTTCCATATAGTATGTTAGTTTTGTGCAATGCTGAACCAGCAGCCTTGAAACTCTGAATATATATTCTCGTAAATATCGACATCAAAGCAGAGGGACGAAGGCTTCAAACATCGATAAATGCATATTATCCATTGATGAACTTTTCTAAAAACCAAATCAAATATTGTCGCCTCCCCACCAATCAACTATTACTGTTAACAGCGTATTGCGCAGTCAGTTGCACTCGATTGCAACGTTACAAACAAAAATTATTTGTTTTTTTTTTGTGTTTATTCGTTTTTTTTTATGTTTTCGTCTTGTTTTGCTCTTTAATAATTACATTTATAAATATATATATATGTATATATATTTCTGTATGTATATAGATGTATATTTATGTACGCATATGTATACATATGTATTTATATTAATAATTGTTAGGGATATCCATCTGCAGATTTTTTACTACTTCTCTTTAACATTTATTGTTAACTTTAAAACATAGGAAAATTAAAAAAAAAAATTTTTTTAGAAGCCGCTGAGAAAATAACAAGATATATTAATATTAGAATAAAATGTTCAAAGTGACGAGAAAAAGTTTGTTGATAAGATAAGATAAGAATAAGATATTTCTGTTATTTTGTAAAACTTTTACACATTTTTTTTTTTTTTTGGTTTTTTATTTGATTTTATTTTGTAATTCACATCAATAAAATGTAATTTTGAAATTGTAGCGGCGTATACAGCGGACACAACCTTAAGCTTCAGATTAAAGTACAAATCTAGTTTTACATACACACATGTACATATATATATATATATATATATATATATATATATATATATATATAGCACGTGTATTATTGAGTATGTAGCAAGTAACTGAAGAACAAATTATGGAACAATTTTTTTTGGGTAATTACCTTAATTCAATTCTATTTGGCCTTGCATTTATTTCGAAAACGTTTTTGAAAACTGAATAGCTTAAAGTTTTCACAAATTTCAAATACTATGGATTAATCGAAATCAAAATCATAAAATATATATTTAATATTTTAACAAAGCTTTCAGCCTAACTAAATAAATCACAAAAATGTTGCTATCATTTTCTAGAATTTTTTGGGATTTAGTTATAATATTGATAATGAAAGGACATAGAATACGCAGAAAATATTGACTTTTTTAAGTTGTTAAGTACTTGTATAATGTATGTATGCATAGTTTTTCTATTATATTTATTTGTAAATACACACGAAATTCACATGAATACGCACTACTTTGTATAAGTATTATACGAACTGGTTTTCAGTAATTACATAAATTCACATAGTTTTTTGGGTTTGTTACATATCGATATTAATAATTGGTATTCAAGTTTTTTTTTTACTTGTTTGCTTCTTTCTCTCTCTCTATATATGTAAATATAACCCATCTGCTCTCAAATCTTAAACACTTGACATGTGATAATTGTTATTGTACAACATATTTGCAAAGATAATACATTGTAAATATATTGTTTAACGCCTGTTCTATTGGCCTTAACTTCCATTTAAATTGTACTGTTAAAAATTTCATTTACTTTTCGCACTAGTTTCCATGTTACAATTGTTCTCTGTAATTGCCTATTTTATATTATAGCCCGGTTAAAAAAAAGGTATAAAAAAACAATCCTGAAATTTAGGGGTGCGGGTTCGAATCCCACGTTGGGACATTTTATGACAAACGCAGTATTTTGTTAGCCTTTCGTTAATTTTTGTTATAAATATTGATGAAAGGGTATCCTGCACCCTGTTTGCTGCCTCAACAAATAAAAAAAAGAATAAAACAAAATTTTGTATTAAATATTTTCAGAATGAATTTAGAAAATGAATTTGCAAATAAAAAAGTATTGTATAAATATTTTTATAAAATATTTGACCTGACTATATGTTTAAAGTTAAGATTAAATAAAATAATTTGCTTTGAATATATTCTCATTTGTTTCCAGGGCTATAACAAAATTTGGCTGTGTACAACAAAGAACGGCGTTTATTAGTATTTAATGGTATTGTTTATTATATGGTATTTAACGGTATTTAACACAGACACATACACAGACACACCAAATAGTAGTTGCATATTTCATCTAATTAATATTGGTAGCTTTAACGTGCTCCAGCAGCCCATATCATAAAAGTCGTTTTCTTTTCGATTTATATATAAATCGTTTTTTTCCCTTTCTAGTTGCTTTTTTGTTTGGTGTTTTCATTGCATTTTTCAATCTTAACCCTTTGTTACTAAAATCTGTTTTCTTAGCTCACATAACTAACCAACTACGTTACGATACATTCTAACATTGATCAATACATAGTAATAAAAATCAAAAATACATAAATTTAAATTAAAAAAAACTCTTAACAATTTAATATACTTTGTATTTGCTTCAATCTTCCACAGACGATACACAATCACGAATATTTCTATTTCTTTAAATTTGGAATACGTACTCTACTCTTTATAGCTCTGGCAATCTGAAACGACACACACATCGGATGAGGAGAAAGGAAAGTAAACTTAACCTGTATAGGGGATATATATATATATATATGTATGTATATATATATATGTATATAGACATAATAGAGAAAGTGCGCTGTTATTTAGTATGTGTATATTTAAGATATTTATTTTTTTGTCATCGTTTTTTTGCTTTTTTGATAATAAATAAATTGGCATTTACTAATGTTTCATAAACAGTTAGAGTGTATCTTCAACTCGCATACATTTTATAAAAAAAAACTAGCGCAAGTCTTCGCCTAGCAGTCGGAACTGAATCTTCTTCGGTTAGTTTTAATTTTTACTCTTTTTAAAAAGCAATTGAAAGTCTCCCAAATTCAGAAATAAGTTATTTTTCTATCCCCAATAAATGCTTGTTTTAGAAAAATTAGAAAAAACAAATGAAAGGGCTCTAGTTGGGGCCACCTGACTAGGAGATACCCTGAACCCTGCTTTCATACACACCCACAACCCCATTATAGAAACTAATTTCTTGGAGAGAGGTATCCAAAATCCGGAGGTACCAAAATCTGCCTCTAGCTCTTATAGTCTCCAAGGTATACTGACAAAACTTAAGTTTAAAATCGATTTTTATCGATATACCAGAAAAAATAAAAATTATAAACATGTTTTCCGGGGAATCTAAAGCCAAAATGTATAGGTCTCTAGCATTTGTAGTTTCGAAGATAGCTGCGTTTATACAGACGGACAGACAGACAGACATAGCTAAATGATATCGACTCAGAATATATCTGCTTTACGGAGTCTGCCTGTTACAAATATTTTACCCATTTTCAATGGGTTCAGGGTGTAAAAATGGGGACAAACGAATATTACGAATATTTTACGCTTTTTTCAAATATGCAAGTTCTTGTAATAAGTATTTGTTACTTAATTCAAGAATGTTGTTCCTTTTTTGTGAAACATTAATAAGATCATATTCAAGAACGTAATGTTCTTGAAACAGGATTCGATTTCGATTCTGCTTGTTATATGGATTTAGAATGGCGCTTTTCTCTGAGTGTATGTGTTCACTACCAGAATCCTATTAGGTATATATAACGGTTAGACACATCTAAAACACTTTGTTTTTTAGTTTATTTTATTTTTGCCACAGGAGCGGTTCAACAACTGCGCTTATTTTGGGCGCAATATTTTTTGTGCTAGTTTTTTGTTTTCTTGAGTTCAACTAGTTTAATTTGGTTAAGTTAGTAACTGTAGACATGTATTGGGTTATGTTGTTATTTAGGTGATAAACAAAAAACAAAAATAAAAATAAAAATAAAAAATATATATATAAATATCAAATTACAAAATTGAGACAAATTGTAATTTTGTTGGCTTTGGTCAAGTTTTGTCGCGCTTAGCTTCAGATATTGTCATGTATTTACAGATACTTGTGCATGTTTTGTTTGTTGGGGATTGCCGCTTCAATTCTTTAAAGATGGTATACATAACTGTATAAATTGTAAGTTATATCTGTAGAAATATCTAACATTAATATTGGACTTTTGGGGACTTTTAACTACAGCTTATGCTTATACATATCTGGTTGGGCTTAAAAAAAACTAGCGAGAAAGAGAGGGGGAAGAGCGTGAGAAAAAGACAGAGCGAAATTTGCTCGAGATAGGTACTAAATTGATTAGCAAGAGGTACACTTGAGTCGAGATTACATAAGATCGTGAATACATAAGTGTAAATCGTTTTATTTGTGAAACATTGAAAACCATTTGTAGGAGACCGTTTTGTTCAGTTTCAGTTTTATAGGTTCTTCAGGTTGTTGTTTATATTATTTTTTTTATTTGTTGGTATATTTTTTATTTATTTTTTTTCTCGCCGATTGGCTTAGGAAATTGTGCACGAATTGCGCTTGGCGCCCAAGCTGCGCTCCTGGATGCGCTGCAGGTGCTGCAGCTGCGCCGGCGTTGGCGTGTGAGAGCCGTGCGCCCCGCCAGCAGCGCCGGCCGATGTCGATGCCGAACCGGCGGCGCCGGAACCGTGCGCTGTCGCCTGTCCGTGCGCCTGGTGCTGATGATGATGGTGGTGCTGGTGGTGGTGCAGCGGTGTGCCCGGACCATTGTTGCCAATCTGCTGCGGCAGCGACTGGCGGCGACGACGCAGCGCCGGGCTCAGATTGTACGTGATTTTGGCCTGGGCGAGCAGCTCCTTGAATACCTGCCAAGAGCACAAACAGCGTTGTAACACACAATTAACCGCAAATGGCAAACTCGGCTTACCTGCGTTATGTTGTCGTTCTTGGCCGCCGATGCCTCCACAAAGCCATTTTCCCAATCGACAGTTACCACCGATTCGGTTGTGGCATATTCCACCTGAAATTAGCAAGATTTTTCACCTCAAATTCTATTTATATTTAATTATAAAAAATAATATGTCTAATATTTCTTTAAAATAGAGTAATAATTGAAACCAGTTTAATTAAAAAATAAGGAAGACAGCTCTAGTGAAGAAATAATGCGAAAACTTTGATAATAAATTTTTTTCTCATGTTACCAAAATAAAAAACAATTTTTTAAAATGAATATAAAAAATGACATCAACAAATTGTAAATTCTTAAACTTAAAGACTCTTGGCTCTTAAAGTTTCTGGGTATTAAGAGCTACAGCAATTCGGTTTATCTAGATCAAAAATATATATACATATATTTTTATACCCTGAACCCATTGAAAATGGGTAAAACAGGGTATGATGGTTTTGTTGAAATGTATGTAACAGGCAGAAGGAAGCATCTCCGACCCCATAAAGTACACATATTCTTGATCAGGACGACGAGCTGAGTTGATTTAGCCATGTCCGTCTTTTCGTCTTTCCGTCTGTCTGTCCGTCTGTATGAACGCAACGATCTCGGAAACTACAAAAGCTAGAAAGCAGATCTTGGTCTCATTCAGTTCGTATATTATATATAAAACGCAATACAAGTTTAAAATTTTTTCCGATAACTTTATCCGTTTCATTAATATCGATAAAAATCGATAACAACTTTTGGTTTTCTTACAATATCTCAAACACGATAAGAGATATAAGCAACAAAATTAGTGCGTTATGTTTGTGTAAGCAATACTCAGATTTTGCCAAAACTCAACCGATTTTGATCTGCCTGTTCATGGTCCAAATTTATGTAAAAACTTTTCGTATAGATACCATATTGTTCCCATATAAGGACAGGTCTCAACTTTCCCCAGTCGTAACTTTGCCAAAACTCAACCGATTTTTATGCGGATGGTCTTTTTGTTCATGGTTCGGTCTCTAAATGAATTCTACATTTCACTTTAAAAATAAAATTTTTGGTCCAAATTCATATAAAAAATTTTCGAATATATACCATATTGTTCGCATATAAGGATAGGTCTAAACTTTCCCCAGTCGTAACTTTGCCAAAACTCAACCGATTTTTATGCGGATGGTCTTTTTTTTCATGGTTCGGTGACTAGATAAATTCTACATTTCACTTTAAAAATAAAATTTTTGGTCCAAATTCATGTAAAAAATTTGCGAATATATACCATATTTTTCCAATATAAGGACAGGTCTCAACTTTCCCCAGTCGTAAC
>SCDY01001324.1:0-57710 GCA_004143825.1 Drosophila micromelanica
AAAAATTTTTTTTTCAGAGATCGCATATATTTTAAATGCAGAATCGATCTAGAGGTCAAATCATGATCAAAATGCCATCAAACGTGCAAATCGGTTCAGCTTTGACAAAGTTATGGGATTCAAAATTTTGGAAAAAAATTTTTTTTCAAAATGAGTAAGGAAGGTATACATGGTTTTTGTACCAAAAAATGAAAAAAAAAAATTTCTTAGATCACATATATTTTAAATGCAGAATCGATCTAGAGGTCAAATCATGATCAAAATGCCATCAAACGTGAAAATCGGTTCAGTTTTGACAAAGTAATGAGTTTAGGGAGCTATGGATCCAAGCACTTTACATGTCAAAATAATTTTCAATGTTGATCCACAATCGATTAAAAATGTAAATTTAACTTCAATCACTCATTTTATGTGATTATCACAAATATATATTCCCAGTTTCAAGACTGTAGCAAAAATCTTTATTTATATAGTCTATCGTAGCATTGAATGTCGCACAATGGAAACCCTAAACGTCCACTCCGTACGGGAAATAAATGCATTTTATCGCATCGCTTTGTCAGCCAGCTTAGGGGGTACGACAGTGAATGAAGCAGCTGCTTCGCAAGTCGCCTGCATGAGTTCAAATGAATCAGATGTAATTTGACGTTACTGACACAAAATGCAAAAAAAAAAAAACGTTTTCTTTGGGACACTGAAGTTTTCAGACTCTTCGAATACAAATACGATTTGGGATATTATAAAATGCGCTTTGTCATACGGCTTGAAAAGCTGTTGCCTTTAAAAAGTTTCAGCTCCTTCAGTCCCTTACTAAGCTGGCAGACTTTAAAAGGTATTAAAAGTGCATTTGTGTGGGTGTCTGTTGCTCTGTTGCTTCTGTGTAGGTGATTTTGTGTGTTTGTATTTGAGTTGTGTGTCAGCTAAGCATTTCACGTGTAAAACTCATCTGACAACAGCAAAAAAAGGAAAACCAAAAAATCATCTTAACAACACTTTGATATTCGATAAGACCGAGGCAGGAGGCACAAACGCGCACAGGGCAAAGAACCTGGCGTGTGGAATAGGAAGAGAAGTGGGAGGAGAGCGTTGGCTCTACAAAACCCGAGTGGCAAATGGGGCGTCGTCAGCATTGCCAGCATCGTCATCGTGCTCGTCATCGTCCTCGTTCTTGTGGCTCGTTGCTTTCGTTGTCATTGTCGTTGCCATCGTGTACGGATTTGGGCGCGAGTGTGAGTGAGTGTGTCAGCGTGTGTTACAGCTGACCGAGTGACGTCAACGTCAACTTCAAAAATATGCGCAAAGTTTTGCGCCAACCAAAGTTAACTTTAGTGTCCGTATTGCACTGTACTCAAAGTGAAAAAGAGTATATTGGCTTTCTAGTTTGTAAGCTTAAGTCTCAGCGGCTATATATAGTCAATGTAGCCTGAAACGTCCTGTGTATCGACCATAGACCAAGACTCAACCTTACCAAACCAGTTGCCCATAATATCTTCCAAATCGAATGCCGAACTTAAAAGTAGGAACTTGATTCAAGCTAAATTTGTGAGCAGATAATTTCGCAATTCGGTGCACTCGATTGCAACGTTCATACTTTATTTTTTTCATCGCATGCCACGCCCATGTCATACATACATTAATTCTCCATGTGTGTGCGTGTGTATGCTTTCGCTGCTGCCTGCGTCTGTGCTTAGATTATATTTATGACCTCACAATCTCGATATTGGCGCAGCGACAGAGCGCGAAAAATCGTCTCTCATGTGTACTCACTGTGCTGTTGTACCTCGGCGCCTCGTGGCGATTTTCGGATTATTGTACGGCTCTGTTCTGCTGTGTTGTGCTGCTGCGTGCCTCGGTGTGTGTGTGTGTGTGTGTGTGCGTGTGTGTGTGTGTGTGTGTGTGTGTGTGTGTGTGTGTGCGGCGTATGTGTGTAATCAGCTGGAATTATCATCACGTTGATTGTGTGTAACACTATGCGCTGCTGTTGAATATTGATGGGCGCACGCGGCGTATGCGCTATATTTCCTGCATTCACATGCAATTAAACCACTTTAGAGTGCAAGAGACACACACACACACACACACAGACATGCATGCAGGCTGTGATAAACAACAAATGACTCTTGACTAATTGTGTTTTATAGCACTTGACACTATCCCGAGCTCTGCTGTCCGCACGCAATTCGGCACGTCCTTGTCCTTGTCCTCCCTCTCGTTATACTCTTTTGTAGTAGGTACTCCAGCTTTAACATGCATTTTGTTCACGTTTTGTTTCGTTTGAACATGATCTTAAATAATCTATGAATTCTTTGTATCCCATTTTTAAGGCTGAATTTCCCTTAAAAATTCTTCTTAACACTTGCATATTTTTACTTTGCATTATATTTTTCTCATTAATTGAATTTTTCGTATTTTCTCTTAAATAAATATAATAAATTCTGTAGCGCACATCTGATTAATGTCGGCAAGGGTATTCAATGCTTGGCTCTTCGTTTTGACATTGAAGCTGGACCATGTTCAAGCATAATGCGTGTGTAAAAATATTATTGTGTTTTTATGTCAGCTGCAGGCTTTTTGGCCATTTTAGCACTTCAAATAGCTTGTGTCGTAAACTGTTCACAAACACACACCACTGTGTGTGTCTGTATGTATGTATTTCTACAAATCGAAACGTTCGTGGAGTCGTGGCCAACCAAAATGAATACAAAATTGTATTGAGCTCAAATCAAGTCGCGCTGTTGTTGCTGCTGCCGATGCTTTTGGCTGTGGTTCTGGTTTGGGTCCGGGTTTTGCCTGTAGCCTGGCTGTCGGCTGTTGTTTCCGTTTCCAGTTGCCTGCCAATATGAAGTTTAATGCAAAAAGTTTACCGGCCAAAGGGACGGAAACGCAAAGAGCGCGGAGCGAACGCGTTCAGGGCACACATGGCTAACAGCAACAACATAAACCAACCACTGTTTATGCCCTGTTCGCCACGTGAAGACGTGCATATTGGTTGCATGTTTTATTCGTCTTGAAACTTATATATAAATTATATGTAGCCTGTTTTAAACCAATGCTTCAGATTATGCACCGTTTGCAACCTCGTTTTGAGGACGTCACTTTATAAAAAGGACTAAGCGAAATTGCAAAATAATTTTTTTACATGGTTTTGGCTGTTTTTAAACTGTAAGTAGAGTATTGTCCAGTGGGTCGCATTGGTCTGAAGTGTTTTAACTTGTTTTCAAGCAACAGCAGCCAAGCACTTGGCAACTCTCTTTTGGCGTCGTATTGTTGCCAAACTCTTGATAACTTGCGATAAAAATGAAGGCAATTGAATGATGCTTAAATGAAATTAATGGATGTTATAATAAGTTGACAGACTTACCCCCCAATTGTACGTGTGTGTGTGAGTGTGTGTGTGCTTGCTTGAATGGGTTGCCTTGTCGCATCGGCTGTTCTCAAGTGTGTGTGTGCGAGTGTGTTTGTGTGTGCGAAAAGCTTGGAACTGAATCCAAGTTGTGACTGCGCTGTCGACGCTGACAGCGCCGCTGCCAGAGCTAACAAGCAGCGTAACTGGATGGCTGCCTGACGCAGTGACGGCTACACTGGAGGACTCGCAGCTGGTCGCGAAGGGGGCGGGGGGCGGGGAACAACAAACACCTCTGGCTGCTGGCCAAATTGTAGCAGCACGGTGTCAAAATTCAATTTTCGCATTATTATGCGTACAAAAATGAGCGCACAGCGACGTCTTTGTCGCGCTCCCTGCCGCCCTCGCAAGAAGCAACGCAATTCCTCTACCAGCTACTTGGACTACTTGCCACTGCTGGTGGCGCCACCATTAGCTTGCCTTGCAGTAGCTGCGCCCGCCTCCTAGATCGCTTTTTGCCGCACATCAAACGGCAGCGCGCTCGCTCCTACTAACCACAGGCAGAGCCAAAAATGGTGCAGGAGCAGAAGCAGGAGCAGGAGCAGGAGCCGAAGCCGCATCCGCAGCTCATAAATGCCAAAGGCCCGTCGTGGGCTGTGGCGCAACTGGATCCAGTGAATGAATTATTGGCGGTGCCATCGTTTTCAAAGGCGACGTTGCGTAAAACGTTCAAGTAACGAATTTTTGGTGTGTGTGTGTGTGTGTGTGTGTGGCATATGGGTAAGCTGTGTGAGACCATTTGACAGGCTGGCAAACTTTTGAATTTGTGTTTGAATTTGAATTTCAATCTTAATTTGAATTGACAGCAGCAGACAAACAACAAACAAAAACCGACAACAACAGCATTTGGCCTGGACTTACGGCGGAGGCGACAGCAAAAGTGAAGGCGAAAGCTTAAGCGGGTCGGCGGCAAGGGTAACGACAGACTTAATTACTTTGATTATAGGCGCTTCTTTTCATGCCACATTATTAAAAGTTGTAAAAACATTTTTCAGCCCCGATAACTAGACTATAGTTTTTTTATGTCTCGCACAAGCAGATACGGAGACGGAAACGGAAACGAAAGCAGAAACAAAATCAAACTCAGTACAAGTGAAAGTGGTCTGGTCAAACTATCCAATACCCTGTACTATCACTCTGACCTAACTATATACTATTGTATTCAGATGCCTTTAGAGGTGCTTCATATTTGCAAAAGCAGGTCGAGTTTTTGAAAGCCCCACTTCTTCCTCATTAAAATATGTCATTCTTACACTATTTTTTTATATTTATGCAACATTAGAGGTTTATTATTAAATTAAAACTGATTTAAACGTTCATTAGAAACCGTTGCAAGCTGCACTGGCATCTATAACGACGTTTTTCTCTAAGTGCACGGACAAGTCGACTCTGCTCTTGGCGCTGATCAACTAATGAAATATATATTTTACCAGGTAGTGGGTGAGCTGTTACACCCACACACACCCATTTGCACATAATTTTATTACACCCTTTTGACCCGCTTTAATGTGCACAGGGTATAAATGAGCGGAAACGGAAAAGGAAACCGAGACAGGAGCGCCAACAACCATTTCAAAAGCAATTAAAACTGTTTAATACATACAATTTAAGTTTTAATGGACAGGCGAGTGTTGGCAGAGAGGACTGTGCGGATCTCGTGGGCGGGGCCAGGGCGGGATCGGGTGGGGTGCGGGGATGTACGGCACGCGCAAACTGCCAAAAATCAAACATTTTTCGCTTGGTAATTAAATCAAAATTCATTCAGCCCGAAATTAAATTTGCCGTCTGTAAATTTCATTGCCCAGTCAAAGGCCACAGGCAGACCAAAGATTGCCAACTGAGCGTGGAATGTATTTAGGTCCGAAACGAAATTCATAAGGCAGTCCGCCAACCAGTCGGAAAACGTAGGGGGGTTCTCTGACTGTTTGACTTGCTCGGTGTAAGCCTTTAAGCCTCCCTGCTGCGCGTGGTGCGCACCCCATTTTGGGGCTAGGCATAATTTTATTAAGTGATTTTCTATTGTCGATTTAATAACAGCATCGCAAGGTGGGCCTTCTCCTGCGCTGGCCGGGTCCTTGATGGTCTATCCATCAATCGGAATGGTTACGTGTGCGGCCACGAGCCTATCCATCCATCCATCCATTTGCCTATCCAGCCATCTATCGGTCTAAATGTGTTGTCAGCTCCATCAAGTCTGGGATGCTGTTGGTAATTGAATGCATGGCTGCCACTGCATGAGGACTGTTGGGTAAAATTAGCAGCTCCTACGTTTTGGCATCCGAATGCAAATAGCAGAAGTAAAGTGATGAAAAAGTTAATTAAACTTTTTGATGAGATTTCAGATTTTAGCATTGAGCAACTCTCAGTCAGCCCCGCTCAGCCACACCCTTCGCAGTCGCATGGCCAACGCATTTCTCTAAGATTCACGTTAACGTTTCACGTTCGGCAAAAACTTCCGACGTGTCTGTGTCGCACGGTCTCCCTCTCCCTCTCCCGCTTTCTCTCTTACTCATTTTTTCCTTCAAGTTATGCTTGTTCAAGTGTCAGCCGAGCGTCGCTCTCAGCTTTCAAGTTTCAACTTTGACATGTCATTCGCATCCGCCTGTCGCCTGTCGCCAGCCGCCAGCCGCCTCGAGCGGAGCGGAGCGTTTCAGTGCTGCCACCCACAAACTTTCTAAATTATCGCTGGTCATTGTTTCCCCAAAAATTCGAAACAAAACTGGGCAACTAAGCAACTAGGCAACGCATTTGTCCTCGGCACATAATGAAAATTCCAGGACGGAAGCATCCTTTGTATAAGCCAGTTAGCAGTTAACATTTACCATCTATGGCCCACAGCGGTCCGGTAATTATTGCAAAATGAGCCCACAAGCGTTTCAGATCGATTACATTCGGGCTGATGGCGATGAGCCAGAAACGGACACTCCCTGTTCCATTGGGAATACATATGAATTAATTACAATGTGTCCATCCCTCATCATGAAAAATGCCTTTCCACTCCGTCTCATTAATCCTAGTGCATCCAGAGAACGAAGAAGTAAAAACGTTGTAGTCGCGTTTAACCGGCTGCGCAATATTCTTCCACAGTATTAATAATTACTGTTATTTTAGAAAAGTATCGATTTATTTAATTGTTATGGGCGCGCTGAAATTATATAGCGCGGTCTTCAAGGATGTCATAAAAAAACCGTTCCAAATTTGGCGACACTTGCTCTATAAATGTAGAATATAAGGAATTTCGCGGTTTACTCACAATCCAAACAATGTTTAGGGGAGATCTTTATATGCTCTTCACAAGTATAAACATAAAACTTTAAGTACAAATATCGAAATTTTAATCCTTTTAAAAGCAGGATGTCAACGTAATTTTTAAATTTAATGAATAATTACGCCGAGTATGAATGTATACAGTAAATATATATACAAAAATACATATAATTATACATGTATGTGCCATGGTTTCCACCTTAAAATATGTCAATTAGCGTGCCTATGCAGGCCTCCGTCTGTGCTAGGGGGGGGGGGGGGGGGGGGGGGGGGGGGGGCTGGTCCGGTTGCTGCGATAGACCCAAAAGCAATAAATCCTGGCTGAGCACAACAGCAACCCTTGCAATTGCCACGCAGGCGGCAGCCAGCACGCGCCACCAATCTCAACAGCTCAGCCCTCGAGGCTTACCGCCAATTGAGTTGCGTTCAACACCTCACCCGGGAATGCGACCCATACTTTCTCCTACTCCCTCTGCTCCATCTGCTCCCAACACCCCGAGCCACCACCCCAAGCGACACTTGATAACCTAATAAAGCAGAATGCTTCCCACGCCAGCACGTTACTACGCTCAGGCGGTGGCTAATCTGTAATTAATTGGCGCATATATCGCACACATCTGTACACAAAACACGCACAAGGAACCAGCGCTGGGGGCCGTTCCGGTCAGTTGGCTAACCAACGCGGCCGATCCACACATTGTCGAATACCGCCTAAATAAGGGCACGTAGAATGAATTGGGGGCAGGCGCGTTCAAAGTAGGGAATCCCTTCGAGGGGACGAGTTTGGTCATGCACAGCGGCACGTCGCCAGTCTTTGTGAGTGTGTGTGTGTGTGTGTGTGTGTGTGTGTGTGTGTGTGTGTGTGTGATTACCGTATGCTAATGTGATACCACCCACTCGTATCTTTACAGCCATTCTCAGCACGCTTTGCAAGGAATTCCTGCGCGTCAACGTGTCGGCCATCCTGTACATGATGAACAACGAACAGTTCGGCCACAGCACCGCCTCGGCGCAGTATTTCCTGCAACTGGCCGGCTATCTGGGTATACCGGTGATCTCCTGGAATGCGGACAATTCGGGTCTGGAGCGCAGGGCCTCCCAGTCGACGCTGCAGCTGCAGCTGGCGCCCAGCATCGAGCATCAGAGCGCGGCAATGTTGAGCATACTGGAGCGGTACAAGTGGCACCAGTTCTCGGTGGTCACCTCACAGATTGCCGGGCACGACGACTTTGTGCAGGCGGTGCGCGAGCGCGTCGCCGAGATGCAGGAGCACTTCAAGTTCACCATACTCAACTCGATTGTGGTGACGCGCACCAGCGATCTGATGGAGCTGGTGAACAGTGAGGCGCGAGTGATGCTCCTCTACGCCACACAGACGGAAGCGATTACCATACTGCGGGCCGCCGATGAGATGAAGCTGACTGGCGAGAACTATGTGTGGGTCGTCAGCCAGTCGGTGATTGAGAAGAAGGACGCACATTCGCAATTTCCGGTTGGTATGCTGGGCGTCCATTTCGATACGAGCAGCGCGGCACTGATGAACGAGATCTCGAATGCCATCAAGATCTACAGCTACGGCGTGGAGGCCTATCTAACCGATCCGGCGAATCGCGATCGTCGCCTGACCACCCAGTCGCTGTCGTGCGAGGATGAGGGTCGTGGTCGCTGGGACAACGGCGAAATGTGAGTAGTATCATTCCTTTCGTTTCCTCTAATCCCCGCTCAATTTGGTTGATCAGCTTCTTCAAGTATTTGCGCAACGTGTCCATCGAGGGCGATCTGAACAAGCCGAATATTGAGTTTACAGCCGACGGGGATCTTAAGTCGGCCGAGCTAAAGATCATGAATCTGCGGCCCAGCGCCAACAATAAGAATCTCGTCTGGGAGGAGGTAAGCAGAGGCGTTATGCATGGCCCACCTAATCACTGAATCACTTAACTTTCAACTTATTTTTCTCTGGCACTTCAAAAAACTTCACTGTACAATGACATCCACATGCGCAACCACCCAACCACAACCACAATCACAACCACAACACCCCAACCCCAACCTAAATTCACCAACCGAAACACCCAACACCACCCCACATAACACGGAACGCTTTGTATAATTGCAACTCCATTTCTTTGGACACTCACTCACCCGCCGACGCTCGTTCAGATTGGCGTTTGGAAGTCGTGGGAGACACAGAAACTAGATATACGCGACATTGCGTGGCCAGGTAACTCGCACGCTCCGCCGCAAGGTGTGCCCGAGAAATTCCATTTAAAGATCACATTCCTCGAGGAGGCACCCTATATCAATCTGTCACCCGCCGATCCAGTGAGTGGCAAGTGTCTGATGGACCGCGGTGTGCTATGCCGTGTGGCGGCCGATCACGAAATGGCCGCCGACATTGATGTGGGTCAAGCACACCGCAACGAGTCCTTCTATCAATGCTGCAGCGGCTTCTGCATTGATCTGCTCGAGAAGTTTGCCGAAGAACTGGGCTTCACCTACGAGCTGGTACGGGTTGAAGATGGTAAATGGGGTACACTTGAGAATGGTAAATGGAATGGTTTGATTGCCGACTTGGTTAACCGCAAGACGGACATGGTCCTCACATCTCTCATGATCAACACCGAGCGCGAAGCGGTCGTCGATTTCAGCGAGCCCTTCATGGAAACGGGCATTGCCATTGTTGTGGCCAAGCGCACGGGCATCATCTCGCCCACTGCCTTTCTGGAGCCCTTCGATACGGCCTCCTGGATGCTGGTAAGTAGAACTGGTCTGAACCGTCTGCCCGGTAAGTCCCTCAATTTTACTCTACATGCTTTCTCTCTCTTTGCCTTTGCCCTACCCTTCTGCTTCTCCCCTCTGTCTGCGCCACTCCCATTTGAACAACAACAGGTGGGTATCGTCGCCATTCAGGCGGCCACGTTTATGATATTCCTGTTCGAGTGGCTGTCGCCCAGCGGCTACGACATGAAGCTGTATCTCCAGAATACGAACGTCACACCCTACCGCTTCTCGCTGTTCCGCACCTACTGGCTCGTCTGGGCGGTGCTCTTTCAAGCGGCCGTCCACGTGGACTCGCCGCGTGGCTTCACCTCGCGCTTCATGACCAATGTTTGGGCACTGTTCGCGGTTGTCTTTCTTGCCATCTACACTGCCAACCTGGCGGCTTTCATGATAACTAGGTTGGTACCCCACAGCTCTCTAAGTCGCACAATCAATTTGATCCACTCATCTTCCCAGAGAGGAGTTCCACGAGTTCAGTGGCCTCAACGATAGCCGCTTGGTGCATCCGTTTTCGCACAAGCCCTCGTTCAAATTCGGCACGATACCCTACAGCCACACGGACTCCACCATTCACAAGTACTTTAAGGAAATGCACTACTACATGAAGCAGTGAGTAACAGAGACGATTCCAATGCCAGTTTTCTCTTATCTGATTTGGAATTCCGTATGCGCTTCCAGATACAATAAAACGAGCGTGGCAGATGGCGTTGCCGCTGTGCTGAACGGCAATCTGGACTCATTTATCTATGACGGCACCGTGCTAGACTATTTGGTTGCCCAGGATGAGGACTGCCGCCTGATGACTGTGGGCAGCTGGTACGCCATGACCGGTAAGTGAAGTTCGGTTCTTCGATCCAACGAGCCTCCTGTAATCCCTGCCGTTCTCTAGGCTATGGATTGGCGTTCAGTCGCAACTCAAAGTACGTGCAGATGTTTAACAAGCGGCTGCTGGAGTTTCGCGCCAATGGGGACTTGGAGCGATTGCGTCGCTATTGGATGACGGGCACTTGCCGGCCGGGCAAGCAGGAGCACAAATCCTCAGATCCACTGGCACTCGAGCAGTTCTTGTCAGCTTTTTTGCTATTAATGGCAGGCATCCTATTGGCAGCCCTACTCCTACTCCTGGAGCACGTCTATTTCAAGTACATACGCAAGCGCCTGGCCAAGAAGGATGGGGGCCATTGTTGTGCGCTTATCTCCCTGTCCATGGGCAAGTCGCTGACCTTTCGCGGCGCCGTTTATGAGGCCACCGAAATACTGAAGAAGCATCGCTGCAACGATCCCATTTGCGACACGCACCTGTGGAAGGTGAAGCACGAGCTGGACATGTCGCGCCTGAGGGTGCGCCAGCTGGAAAAGGTCATGGACAAGCACGGCATCAAAGCGCCGCAGCTAAGGTGAGTCCGCTACCAGTATACCACTTTTGGGGGACTGGGAGGCTGTTAGTAGTTAGCTAGATGCTGGGGCTGCGGCATTTTAAAAAGTCGATCATTAACGTTAAATCCCATTTTCTTCATTATTTTCCGTAGACTTGCCTCATCTTCGGATCTGCTTAACCATCATCATCTCAAGGAGCGGCCGCCGTTGCTCGGAAATCTCAGCTTGGCTGCCAGCGCACAAGATCTATACAGGTGGTAAGTTTTTTTACTAAAATGTGTACCCACGCCTTCCATCCCGCATGCCCCCCATTGTCCCATCTATTGTTATTTGATTCTGTATCTCTCTGTCTCTGTGTTTGGGTGTGTGTGTGCCTGTGTGTGAGTACGAGTGTGTTCTGTGCTTTCTTACAACAACAGCTTAATCTATTGACAGCTTCTGTGTGCGTATTCTGCAAGGACGAGACCCTGTCCAAGTTCCACACTCACTTGGCAGTAATTCAATTAAGCAATTGATTGGGATAACATTTCATTGTTGTTCTTTCTGCCACTCATCACTCCCGTCCAGCTTCCTTCCCAGCTTGCCTACATAATGACCATGTCAAGCTAGGCATGCCGCTGCCGCTCTAATAAAAATATATGGAAATGACTTTATTAAATTACCTTATCTCGGTTCCTGATTTGACGCACCCGATGCTGGCTAGACGAGCAGACAGCCAGACAGCCAGCGAGCGAGGCAGGCAGGCTCAGTAGGCCTGTCGCCGGTCCTGTCGCTAACGTCTCTATCATAGTGCCAGCAGGACAATTTCCGACAGTTCCTGTTTTCATTCATTTGGGCTTACTCTGCATCCGAACCGAGCAAAGGTAACGCGATTGGGACCCACATTTACATATCATTCACCACTTCTTCCCTCGACAGGCGCATTAAATGCGCCATCAATTCCCGCTAACAACCACTCCCACCGCTAACAGAGCCAGTTTGCAAGTGCATAACAACAGTCAGCTGGTTAAACCGCCGAGATTAGCAAATCAAATCAAAATGAGAGCTCTTTTTGTCGGTTGTGTAAAGCTGCCAACTCGAGGAAGGATTACATGATGTTTACCATGATAGATTTGCCCCAAAAAATAATAAAATTATTATATATTTGCAAATGCATAAGCCGCTCAAATCAATCTAGGGGAGATAGTCATAGCCCTATAAGGGGAAATTGAGAGTATTTACCATAGATTTGCGAATTTTACATAATCACATGTTTGTACAATTCAACATGTTTTTTTGGCAAAAAAGTTAAGCCCACCCAAAAGCGAGTGAGAACTGGAACTCCTAGAGAACTAGGAGTTTTGTTCAAACAAATTTTAATTACAACAAGTAAAAATTTTTGTCTAGCCCGTAAAAACAGGAGGAGTAGACCACAAGTTCGCCTTTTGTGTGTGTGTGTGTAGCTTATGTGTCTTTATAGCTATTAAACACCCGCATGTTGAATTCAAATTGTGGCCTACAAAGAGTTACCCGCTTTTTTTTTTGTGTATATAAAATTAGTAACATTTGACATTCTTCGGCAGGCAGTTGTGTATGTAATATGCAAATATGAACGAGTTTGTTAGATGATTTAAGGAGTTTTTCTTTTAGAGGTCAATGTTTAATATGCCCAATGATGTTGGCATTTTCAGCACACGCTTCAGATTAGGCGCAACGCAGCCCTTTTATGATTAGTAAGCAGACTGCGGCTGGGGCGGTAGCGGAGGCGGAGGCGGTGGCGGTGGCGGAGGCTGTTTAGGGCGTGTTATTGCTGCGTAATACAGAATTTGGGCAAACTTTTCAACAAATTGTGCAAATTAAGCGCATGAATAAAACCGCCAAAAAGTTTACGAAACAACAAAATATGCCAAAAATATGAATGCATTTACATAAATACACGCATATGCATACATACATATGTATTTATTTATATTCATCCCACGTGAAGCACGAAAAAAAAAGTAAAACAGCTCAAAACTTTTGCCAACAGCAGCAAAGGGCCATGAAGGGGAGTGGGGGGTAGGCGTGCTCGGGGACCAGATAGACGTCGAATATATGTCATTTGTTGTTGTTGTTGCGGCTGCCTTCGTTGTTTTTTAACAACGTGGGTTCGGGTCAACAAAAGGTTGGCCGTATTCAAATGTCTTAAAGCACGTCTTGTAGTTCCATTCGGTCTGGAACAGGGCTCTGACAATTATTTCCCATAACATTTCCACATGCCACAAATCCCAGGCAATAAACATACCATTTTAGGAAATATTTGGACTTGGTTGAGTAAATATTTACACCGCTCATACATACATATAGTGTGTACACACACACGCACACAAGTACATACATGTGTTGGCTTGTTTTAAATCTCTCTTTGTGTCCCTGTACCCTATGAAAATGTGTAAAAAAAACGGTATACCTGCAAATGTTTGGAGATAAGCAACTTTAGCTTTAGACATTCAATTAAGTATGAAGGTTATATTATTCTATACATACATCGAGAATGTTTCACTTACATCGTTCTAACAACAGTTCGAAACTTGTTAACGGGGTATTGACTGGTCGGGCGCCCTTTTCTACAGCATTCTACTTTCACATTCACTTTTTGGCACTAGTTTATTTACATGCGAACCCTTGGGTGCAGCTCACTCTCGTTGATGATTGATTGATGAGGTTATGTTCGATTGAAGCATCCTCATGCTCGCATTTGTATCTGTATCCGTATCTGTATCTGTATCTGTATCTGTGTCTGTATCTGAATCTGTATCTGTAACTGGGTACGCGTATACGTAACTGTGTGCACACTAATGCGCTTGCAATGCCCAACACGCGTTTGTTTCCCATGACCATGGACCACATGATGGTCCCACAGCAATGACTGATGCCATCGATTTACGGCGATATTTACTTAGGTTTCCCAACTGGGTGGAGGTGTCCTAATGAAACACGTTCAAGATTGGCTGATTCAATGTTTACCCGCTTTTCATATAGCACTCGCATGATATATGTATGTATGTTATTGCACAATATCAACATTATAATATTAACATTATTATGTTAGTCTGTTTGTTGTGTATTTACAAATTGTGATATATTTCTTATATGTTGATACTTGACTAACTTTTTTGAGTCTTGAATCTGAACCAAAGGTCCTACAAAACGGAAATCGCCGAAATGGAAACGGTGCTTTGAAGCGATTGGAATGAATCATATTGTTGGCATTGGCACTGGCTTTGCCCTGCCACTAATCCTAATCTAAATATTTAAGTCCTACCAATAGTCGAAATCCAATCAACCAGCAGCAGCAGCAGCCCCAACAACACCAGCAACATCAACAGCAGAAAAAGCAACAAGTAATTTGCATTTCAATAAAGAAGTAATTGAAAATGCTTTTTTACTTTTTAAATAAGGGCTACGATTAAAAGAAATTCACGAACTGCAATGAAAAATTTACACCACAAAAAAAAAAAAAAACGAAAAAAAATATATAAAACGAAAAATTCTCCAAAATCTATATATACAAATATAGGTGTATATTTAATCAAAACGATGCTGTACGGCAATTAAAGAAATGTTTCAAATAAATGTAAACTGAAAGCTTTTTAAAAGTTAAAATAAAGAAAACAATTTAAAACTAAACGCGAATATAAAACCAACGCCCAAAGCGCCTCACACAAAAACACAGGAAAACAAAAGAAGAAGGAGAAGAAGCAAAAGCACAAATGGAAGCAAACGCCGAAATTGGAGTTCAGTATATAAATGGATAAAAAAAAAAACACTGCTATCTTCGGCATGCCGAAGCTTTAATACCCTTGTAGTATGTATGACTGTGCCTATGTTATATAGTAGTCCGACGTTGGTAATATTTTGATTATGTGTGGGGAGATAACCTTTCCCCTGATGTGGAGAGAGATACAAACACACATGATAAAAACAAGAATCAATTTACAACTAAAAACCTGCAGTATCGATCGATCGGTCGTAAATACCTCAAAACGTGAATACCCTCTGCAAGGGTATAAAATAACATTTGTGTAAAGCTAAACAACGGTAAAATTACAAATTACGAGAACTCGAAGCGCTAAACACTCTTAAAAATAAGTTTTAAATGTTGACAAAACCAAAAGAAAAACAAAAACTTAAAACACATACCGAAAGAAATTCCAGTTGTTGTTATTCTCGATTGAACTGTGACATGTTAACAAACAAAGAAACAAACAAATAAGAAGCACAAATGTAATAAATGACTTTCTGTTTTTTTTTTTAAGTATTTACTCAATTATACATAAATGCATAAGTTATTAATCGAATGTGAAACGATATAAATATATCGATATATATACAAATAGTAGCTCGAGCTGGAAATCGAACTGCAACTGGAACTGCAAGAACTTCCAGTGCCAAAGTCCTAATCCAAGGGCAAACTCAAAATAAAACTTAAATTTAATTATAACAGAAATTGAAATGAAAATTGAAATGAGAATTGCGCATTGCTAAACATATACACATTAGCATATTTATATGTATGTATTTACTTACTTATTATGATTACAATATGAATGTTATTGCATATACACGTACATATACATACATTTATTGATATATAGATATATATACATATATATATACATATATATATTTATATATATACACGCATCCATATTTATATATACATATACTATATACATTTTTTTTCCTGATTTTGATAAACAAGTGCTTACGTGCCATTAAAAAAAAGAAGAAAACCCAACAAAAAAAACAACAATTAAAAATGAAAACAAAACGTGCAAAAAGAGTTTTTAATTACAAATTAATTCCAATTTCAGTCTCTTGCAGTCGCTTTTTCCTTATTTTGCCAATTGATCAATTTAACTCGCATTCAAGGGAGCTTCTTTTAATTTGCCCCAAGTTTTTGTAGCTCAAACTTTCAACACTTTGTTATACAAAAAATCAAAAAAAAAAAAAAAAAATACTTTTCACACATAACAATAAATTAAAAAATCTATCGGATTACCGAAGAACGCTTGCAGTCTACTATATGCCATTCGATCGCTTAAATATATAAAATTTTCGATCCAAAGGGGATTTACAACATGCACAAAATAAGCAAAGCTCCTGCAAGGGAATATACCCTTTACCCAGTAGAAAATTAAAAATTTTTGTTTAACAACACTGCTAACCATGTTTTTTTCTTAATCTCAAAATCGTTTGTTATGCAAATGCGTTGGGCATTTATATGTTTTTATATAAAGGCTGAGAGCCGGGTCTGAACGGGACCTATATTTGTAGGTTCATTAAACGAACCCTTATCGAGGCCAGTTGCCAAAGGAATCAATCGAACCTAATAAAATCTTGATTCTTTTAAAATAGGGTATACCAGCATTAACCTGTCCTCAGAACACATTTTGTTGTTGATATTGATCTTTGGTATTCGTATAAGTTTTCTTCTTGCATGTAACTTTAGTCCACGGACGCCCTTGTGTACAGGGTATATAAAAAACAAAAACAAAAAAAATCTACACGAAATGCGTAATAATAACTAAAAAACAAGGATTAAATACTTAGAAGCATAAATAAACATTTAATAAATCGGAAATTTGCAAAACAAAACAAAAAAATTTAAAAAATATATATAAAAACTTAAATATAAACATTTTACATTAAACAAAACCAAAGCTAAACTTGAAATATTGAATAATTAAATGTTTGTGTTCCCATTTGTTTGAATGGAAACTTGAATACACATTTGTGAAATAGGCGTTCAAGTCCGAGTCCCAAGCAAAATGCATTCTGCACACATACATATAAATCCGTATGTATGTATCTGTGCATCTGTGTATCCATGTATCTGTGTGTGCTTCTTTAAACAATTGATTTATGTATACTAAAATTGGATTGTTGTTGATCTATAATTACCGCATGTAATCGCTTTAAGCTTGTTATGTTACCAAAAACAAAAACAAACAAACAAAACTAAAAAACAAAAATTTCAAAAAAAAAAACAACAAAAAAATTAAAATGAAAGAAAAAAATTGAAAGCAAACAATGTTAACAGCAATAACAAAAAAAAAACAAAAAACAAAAGAAAAAGAAAATGCATTGAGTTTTATTTGCAAAGAGTGATTTTTTGTAGTAAAAATATTTTATACACGATTAAGTACAGAGAGGGATGAAAACCAAAGAGAAAACAAAAGCAAAAGCAAAAACAAAAAATAGCGAAATGTTAATTATTACGTATATATTTTTTAAGACAAATTGTTCACATTTAAAACGTAAGCAACAGTACCGGCAAAAATGCAGAAGAAGAAAAGCAAAACAAGAAACGTGTTGATGAAAAACAATTTAGTATTAAAAACAAAAACAAAAACTTTACGGACAAATTAAAACAAGTAAAACAAGTTAACATTACATTGTATAAGTAGTTAGTAATTTACTAATCCCAAAGGAAACTAAGCTAAGTCGTGAACAAAACAAAAACCAAAAAGAGAACACAAATGTTTTATGTATATGTATACAACATGTTGTTTTTTTTATTAATGTTATTAAGTTACGAGAGTACGTAATTGAGCGAATGTGCAGCCTAAGAATAACACACATACACACACACACACATCCACACACACACACATACACTGACTCACACATAGATATACCTAAACGAGGGCATTTTGTTGAATGTTTAATAAATATACAAAAGTAAAATTAAAAATGCAAATTAAAACAATACAAAAAAACATAATGTATAAAGAAAGCGTAAACATTTTTACCATGTAACTCATGGAAATAAATAAATTGAATACTTAAATAAATGTGTATGTCCTTAAGGCGTGTGTGTGTGTATGTACATCAGTGCATACATCACATACATCATATGTCAAAGTTCGCTCTAAAGTATGTACATATATTCCTTTTAAACTAATGCACGTGACAGAATAAATAAAAAAAATTCCATCAACAAACAAAAAAAAAATTAATAATAACGACGAAATTTACATTGCAACAACAAAAGGTATTTCAAGTTGCCAAAATGAGAAGAAAAACAAAAACAATTTTTTAACCAAACAAGAACAAGAACTAAATTCACATATATTAGATAACATTGGCAACGCAAACCGAAAAAGAAAATGTATCAATATTGTCGAATATGCATCGATGTGGTAGTTACATGAAAGTCAAAATGAGGAAACATACATACACGTACATTACGAATATAAACAAAACAAACTTGCAATAAATGTGTATACAAAAACAAGAAAACCATATGCGTTTACCTTTTTTTTTGGGCATAAATACATATGATTAAAATTCAAAATAGTGGGAAAGTTAACGGTCTGGCGAGGCCTATCAAGCAGCCTGAAGTCACGCACACAACTCATATCAGTTAGCTTTCTGACATGCATTAACGAGACAGTGCTGTAAAACAGCGTTTGACATGAAGAACCCAACACTTAAAATTGGCTGGTGCAATCCACGCTGCCTGTCACTCGTCCATTTTGTCAACGCTCCCAGCGGCATCCAGAACGTGAGTGGAGTGAAAAATTTATTTTTATCGCATCAACTTATACATAAAATGGTGAAAATTATAAAAACGGCGTTTACTTGTCATATAAACTATTTAACAGCTGTTGTAGGCACTTGCAAAATTTACGATGTTTTGCCGTTTTATACATTTTTTTTGTGGCACGTGTGGCCATAAATATGGCCGAATTAGGTTATGTTGGCATCAGTAAAGTTTTGAATTATTGAATTTGTGTATTTGTTCTTCAAATTCTTACAGGTTTCGTAACTCTTTCACGTTAAAATGTCGGGAGGCTTAGATATTCTGTCCCTCAAAGAGGATGACATTACCAAAATGTTAGTCGCCACCACTCACCTGGGCTCGGAGAACGTCAACTTCCAGATGGAGCAGTACGTCTTCAAGCGCCGTGCCGATGGCGTCAACATCATCAACCTGGGCAAGACCTGGGAGAAGCTAGTCCTGGCTGCCCGCGCCATCGTAGCCATTGAGAACGCTTCAGATGTAAGTTGCGAATGATTCGCGTGTTATGGTTGAGTGAATGCACAAGTTGATGTGGTCGCGTTGGTGCACATGATGAGATTTATCTAATCTTTCGGGTATGAAATGCAATGATTTCAACTTTAAAGCTGACCACGCCACGCTTCACATTCAACGCGCAGATCAAGTGTGGCATTTTCACCTGGCCTAAAGCTGGTCACACTATGATTATGATCTGCTGAGTATTCAACTTAATATACATAATTATGAATGTATTTTTTTTACGTACTCTAATGCACGCCTTAATGCTTTCAGGTCTTCGTCATCTCGTCGCGTCCCATTGGCCAGCGCGCTGTGCTGAAGTTCGCCAAGTACACGGACACCACGCCCATTGCTGGTCGCTTCACGCCCGGTGCCTTCACCAATCAGATTCAGCCCGCTTTCCGCGAGCCCCGTTTGTTGGTGGTCACCGATCCCAATACTGACCACCAGCCCATCATGGAGGCCTCGTATGTCAACATTCCCGTGATTGCCTTCACCAACACGGACTCGCCGTTGCGCTACATCGACATTGCCATCCCATGCAACAACAAGTCGCCGCACTCCATCGGTCTGATGTGGTGGCTGCTGGCTCGTGAGGTGCTCCGTCTGCGCGGCACCATCTCGCGCACCACCGAGTGGCCCGTGGTCGTTGATCTGTTCTTCTATCGCGATCCCGAGGAGGCTGAGAAGGAGGAGGCTGCCGCTGCCAAAGAGCTGCTGCCACCACCCAAAATCGAGGAGGCCGTCGACCATCCCGTCGAGGAGACCACCAACTGGGCCGATGAGGTCGCTGCTGAGACTGTCGGTGGTGTTGAGGACTGGAACGAGGATACCGTCAAGACCTCCTGGGGCAGCGATGGCCAGTTCTAAACCAATGCGACGCAGGCCACAAGGGTCGTAAGCGACTGTACAGAATA
Source organism: Drosophila micromelanica (assembly GCA_004143825.1). Classification (NCBI taxonomy): domain Eukaryota; kingdom Metazoa; phylum Arthropoda; class Insecta; order Diptera; family Drosophilidae; genus Drosophila; species Drosophila micromelanica. The sequence goes on from SCDY01001324.1 coordinate 19,793, forward strand.
CATAATAAAAACCATCATTTATGTTTCTTAAATAACCACGTGTTTTCGTGCGAAAGCAGGAGGGGTGTACAGTAGAGCAGGCATTGCATGCATGTGAGCAGTGCGGCAATACGTGTCTCCATCCATTTGGATGAACATATGCGAGTGTATGCATGGTCATGAATGCCCTTTAATCGGTCAAGAATCGATTTACGCAAAGGTTTGGAAACTACATAGCCCTTATGGGGGGACATGGCTTTTCAAGAAGCACAATTGCCAGCATTATTACTATAGCTTTCCAAGCAACAAATGAAGGTCTTGGTTCGAATCGAATCCATCGGTAAAATTTAATGTTGCTTATTTATGTATACCTATCAGTAATTGCCGAATTTGGTTAAAAATCATGAACAATTTAAATTCCTATGGCCATTCCGGCCTAATGTCAGTTTGAACTGGCGATATACGAGATGCCTCTTAGAAAGAGGTTACAAACTTGAAGACAATCTTATATATCGCGGAAATACAATAGATTCAAGTTGCTCTAGTCTTAATCATATGTATTACAGATATGAAAGAGAAACAATGCTTACAATATTAATAAATTTATTTCTTGCTTCGCTTTATACAAATAGAAAACAGTTAATGATCGCTTAGTATAGATATTTAAAACCTTTCATTTAGACGATTGGGTTTGTATAAAAGAAAAAAAACATATTGAACAAAAATAATGTTAAACACATGTTATTATTTAATATATTGTAAACTTGATATATATTTATGTATATAGTATGTATGTTTCTCTATTAAACAGTACAACTGCGATTCAGCTGCCCAGACCGTAACCCCAAATTGAAATGAATGAATGAATGAACAAAAAAAATATCTTTGCTAGAATTCTCTCCTATGCTTGGCTTTCCTTCTTAATATAATAATAACATTTACAAAAATATTGAACCACTTTGATGGTTGACGCACTGATCAATTTCTATTTAATCGTTAATAACAATTAAAGAAAAGTGAGTGCTGAAACTAAATCCCAAGCACGTTTCATTACATATACAAATATACTCCATACACACTATCGAGACGATCGCTGGTCGGTGGAACGTCGACTGGCGACTTCAGTCCACTTCATGCGCAATGATTCACATTACAATTACAATAGCTTTATGTTCTATGTGTACGGACTACATGCAATACATACAGAGAATACAGCTTAGGACAAATAAAAAACATTTGAAAAAAAAGTAGGTGATTATTATTGTTGTGTTATTGTAAACGTATGCAGGTTAGTTATTTAAATGGGTTTGGACGAGCTTTAAATTCCGTCATTTTTCGTAGTTCCTTTATTTCCTCCATCTCTCGTTGCTTGCGTTGTTCCTCTTGCTGTAAAAAAAGGGGAAAAATGGAAAATACATTAGTTCTCAAGTTAATTTCAGCAGGTGTTTTTTGTATTTTTAACACTTATAGCGTATACTAGCTGTCCAATGTCTTTTCATCTTTTTTTCTAAGTGTTTTCCTAGTTTAAAAGTTGCATACCGCGCATTGCCCGACAAGCCCATGATTACAGCCAACACATAGAGAAAGGTACTCAAATTATGACTGATGTATCGAGGGCATATCCAAGTCGGATTTTCTCAAAAAAGCAAGTTTTCATCGCTAAATTGCAGCTGCCTGCATTAATAAGCCATATGCGTTTTGGCTCTTAGCCGATTTGCACTTTGCTCTCTTTCGTTTTGACAACTCATGCAGCTTAGTCATTATATAGTTATAGTTTTATATAAATTCACATACATCTGAATATGACTCGTGCATTCAAGCTAAATCTGCAGCTTAATATAACTTTACACTGACGTCTTGGCGGCAATGCGTCATAAGCATGCATATTAATATTATTATAATATACGCCTGGCGCGTTTAAAGGGATTGCCATGTGGTCAAGGCGAACCGTTGATCAAAGCCGGAGAAGATATAAAAATAAGAACATGGAACAGTTGACAACATCGGAAAACATGTGATAGGCGAGCGGACTTTATATCTACATACGTGTAAGCATGTATGTACACATTTATTATGTGTGCGTCTGTGTACATTCAGTTTTTGTAGATGGCTTGCCGAAAGCGCCAGTCAGCGCGAATAATAAGAAAACAAGAGTGTCGACTGCTACTGACTGCGGCACACTCTGTTCACAGTATAATGAAAAACAGAAATAGCACAATAATTGGAACGAAAGCAGTCATATTGTAGTTGCAGCAGAGCGTGAATTTTATGTTTATAATCAATCCTTATAGCAGGATATTTGGGATATGTCAGCTCTAGCCTTCAAACGAAACCAATAGGCTCCGTTGCTCTTTGTCAACAGGGTATAACAGCAACAAGTGCAGGACCAGCAACAGAAGCAAAAACTGTAGCGACAGCAGCCAAAGCTAAAGCTGATAAGATTAGCATAAAACGGAACTGTCCAGAGCCAAGGCCAAGCAAAAAAATGGCAATGACATGTATGTAGTGTAGTGTAGTGTAGTCTAGTTCAGTGTAGTTTGTAGTACCAGTAATCCAGTCCACATCCAGTGTGCCTTCCCGTTTCCATAATTTGGACACAACATTGGCTAGTTATCCGTGCGGCGCGTCGCTCAACAATTGTTTGAGGCCGTCGCTGTTGCGGGTGTTGCATTAGCCGTCGTTGGGTGCGTCCCCGTCGTGGCCGGGCTGGTGGTGGAGTCGTCGTGGGCAACGACCAGGCTGTTGTCGCCGTAGAAGCGCGGCTCGTCGTGCGTCTCGGCAGCCGGCGAGGCGGTGTCCTCGTCTGTGTCGTCGTCGTTGGAGCTGTCGGCGCCGCTGGCATTCAGTTTGGTGGCGGCGCCGCGCTCAGTCGCATCCGCGTCCGCCTCGCCGGCGGCGGGCGTGTGTCGCAGACGCTCGTAGCAGGCGTCGCAGACACGGAGCGCCTTCACGCTCTGCTGTGGCAGCAGGAACTTCTTCGAAGAGCAGGCGGCGCAGACGACGGCACCGCAGTTGCGGCAATGATGGCGCCGCTGCACGAACGTGAACTGCGTCTTCTTGCAGTGCATGCAGATGCTGGCCTCGGCGTCCGGTACCCAAACGGCGGCATGATTCTCCACCGGCTTCTTGCCGCTCTTGCGCAGCAGATCCTCGACGCACTTGTTGATGTGCGCCATCCACTCCTGCTTCTCGGTGCTGGTCGCCGCATACACCACAAACGATTTGGTCGTGGTGCGAATGTACCAGCCATTGCGGTACTGCTGATTGTCCGCTATCGGCTCGAGGGAGACCTCCTCGAGGGGCATGATGTGCTGCTTGTTGTACTTCTTCTTGCCGATGACGATGTTGCCATAGACGAGTATATCGTTGAACAGGAAGAACTGACGCGACTTCGGCCGCTTGCGGCACATCTTCGTCAGCACGCCCTCGCCGACCAGCACGCGACCGGGCACGGCCAGCGGCACTCCAGAGCTGCCAAAACAGCTCTCCACGGAGGCGATGCGGCGCGTATTTAGTTCCGAGTTGACAAGGCGATCGACCATTTTGTCGCTGTTGCGCTTATGCTTGCAGCAGCGAAAGTGGCGCTCAGTTCAGAGCCAAAGCTGGAGGTTGAAGCTGGAGCTGGAACTGGAGCTGCGAGCTTTGTTTACAGTTTACAATTTTACACAAAGCTTTAGCGTGAAGACGGATACACTGTTGCTTCATAAAACCGTAGCGTACCTCAACTGTGACGACGACGACGACGATGTTGTTGTTGTTGTTGCTGCTCCCACTTCCACTGTGTGCGTGTATATATGTATATATATATATATATCTATATATAAATACATTTATAGTAAGAGAGACAGAGCGATGGAGAGACGGGGAGGGCGCAGCATCTGCTGTTAATCCTTTTGCTTGCTATAGTTGAAGTTTGTGCTCGGCTGATTTATACCGAAATTTATGAAAATCTATTGCGATAGTCACGCGTTGCGCCCTTTATGCAATGCACAATATTACTGTTTTCTACGCCGTCCGTTTACCGAAACGTCATGACTCACACCACACACAAACAACAAGTATGCATGCATACATACATGTTCGATTGTGCTACATGTGTATATTATGGGTGTGTTTAGATGAGTGTATTGCTTTTTATGTTTATGCCCAAAAAGGTTCACTTTGCCAACCCACTTTTATTTCTGTTTTGTGTGTGCACAACAAACTGACGATTTAATTAATATGAAACACTCGGGCTTCAACTTTAATTTTCCCCAACTGCTAACGCAAAACTGAGCCGTAACATAGCTATGTTAACGCAATGTTTAGAGATGCCCAATCGTTATCGTTCACAGTGTTGCATTAAAAATGCAGCACTGCGCGTAGTGTGACCAGAACTCCGGCCTTATCAAACAATATTTAATTTTAACTGCCAACTCACAATTCTTAGTTACCTGCTTTTTCTTCTCCTCCAGATTACACTGCACTACATTGTCGTACTCTCGGCGTTCACGCACGCGCTGTTCAGACCGTAACTGGAATGGCTTAGCTTCGTGCATGACTTTGGCTTTATCCTGGGACTGCTGTCCAACCATTTTGGCTTCCTGCAGGCATCTAAGTTAGCATTAATACACCTACTGATTTACACACTTACCTGTTCCCTCTGTTTTCGGCGCTCCAGATATGCATACGAGTGCTTAACCGTATTCGGCGTTACGGGCGTCGTGATCCTATGACAGACTACAGTATCCGCCAAGCGTCTGTGTATGGCCTTGAAGTTGGGCACCGGCTTGCTGTGAAATTCGCGTGCCTTGCGCTCTTGCTCTTCACGCTGACGCAATGCCATCTCCCTCTTGGCCTGGTACATATCCTTGCACTCATATGCCCTAGGCGCCTTCGCAACGGCTGCCGCTGCTGCTGGTCCGTCACCTGGACGTTGGGGCATTGGCGTCCAATTCAACTTGAGTTTGGGCCGCAATTGAGGCGGCTCCATTTCGCTACTGTCGTCCGCCTCCAGCTTATCACAAGAAACATACGTATTCTCTAGATTAAGGTCTATTATTGAATGTTGCAGCTCATCTACTTTGTCATGATCGTACGCCTCCTCTTTACAATCAAAAGTTTCTTGTCGTGCGGCAACTGGCGTCGATTCCAGCTGTAGTTGCAATTTATGTTCGTCGGTTTGGTCTAAATGCTGATTGCAAGCGTATTGTTCCTGTCCTTTGCTCTCATTCAGTAATATCTCTCTTTTGCCCTCCAGCCGCAGTACGTCCGGCGATGATACATTATTCCAATTCAAGGGAACACACAAGTTCTCCTTGTTTGCGGAGGCAGCTGCTAAAATGGTTAATTTTTTTAAATCAACATGTAAAACGAGTCGCACGCATGATCCGTGCATACCATATAAATCTGCTGAATTTTCCATATTGCGGCCGCCAGCCTTGACTTCGTTCCAGTCGAAATCAGTGCTCTTGTGACTAATATTATTAAAACTATCCAAATCTTGTGAAAAATCCAAAGCGTCGCCGAGCGCATTTGCCTTGTTGCCACCCGCTAAAATGGCGCATTTTTTGTGTTAAGAGTTAACTGTAAAAGGAGACGCGCAGACTGTCTGTACGTACCGAAGAAGTTTTCAGAATGATCCAGATTGTAATCGCCAACGTTTATTTCGTCCCAGTCAAAATCAGCTTTTTTGGAATTCGTATTACTCAAAGCAGACATATTATTGCTAAACTCGATCGCGTTGCCAAAAATTCAAACAACATGAAAACAAAGACACACTCTTCCACTTCACAGTGTTGCTATTCTGAAATCGATATCTAATCGAAGATCATTTATCGATTGCAACAAGAGGTAACAAACTGGAGTAATGGACCGGTTAACCAATTGCAGTTTTGAATTAAAATTTTTTTTTATTTAAACTGAATATTCTTCAGTGTTCAAGTAACGAGACACTAGTTTCAAATTATTTGTTTATTTTGTTTTTTTTCAACACCTATAAATACAAAAATAGAATTGTTTATAAAGTAATAAATATATACAAATAGTGTATATGTTCGAAAGGTTCAGAGACAAAATTTGTATATTCCTTACAACTGAGCTCAGTCTTCACGAGCAGAAAAATTGCCCAACATGGGCACTGCTCCTGTGTAATCCATATTCCATTAAAATTAAGTTTGGTACAAACTATGCCTGGGAGTCTCTGGGCCAGTCGGATGGACTGCGACCAGAGTAAAAACTGATGCAAGCTCTGTTGTATTTAGAACCGCATTCCCCCATGTACGGTGGGGCGCTTGGTTTTCACATTCGCATCGCTTTTATGCTGGCGTTTTCGCGGCGTTAACGCAGGCATTGCAGGCGGCGTTACATCAAGGGACTCCTCGGAATCCTCGCAGTCGGCACTGGCAAAAAGCGTACGCCGAACGCTGCGTGGGGCCTGCACCTCACCCTCATCATCAGTGTGGGCATTTCGGGGGCTACGTTGGTGGCGCGGGAAGCGCTGTATTCCAGATGTCCGTGTCGTCGCTTTTTGCCGGAACTTCTCATAGACGACTAAGCAAATTTCCACTGCGCACTCCCTTTTGTATGGCAGTGCACTACAACGGTAGCCCAACGTCAGCATCACATGGCAGGATTCGCCCAAACTGATGCCACCATCGTTGTGGTCATGTTGTGCCTCAAGCACACCAACCGATTCAATGTAATGCACCAGATCCGAGCTCTGATTGACTGCGGTAGAGCGCGGAGGTGTAACCATGTTGGGATTTGGACGGGCTGCCACATCAACGGTTTCGTCAACTTCGTCTTCACTATCTGCTCGCGAATGCAGTGAGGGTTGCATGTCCTTGGGAGCTTTCAGCTGCCGTCGCAGCACCTGAAAGCTGCGTTGAAAACGATCCTTAAGGAGTGTTTCGTGTGCCGGCGAACAGTGGCGCGCATTCTGAAATCCCACGTGCTTGAAACGGCCCGTTAACTGGGTGCGCACATAGCCAGTTGCGGCAGTGCCACCTTTGATACTGCGCCCAAGAAAACCGAGAATACAGTCATCAGCCAGATCCCTGCGCACGTCGCCCTCGTCAACGCAGTGCACAAATCGTCGCATCACTCGGCTGGGCGACGCTATAAGAGTTGTGTCCGTTTACGTGAAAATAAATAATAAAACCATCGCAAGGCATAGAGTGGTATAATGACTCACCTGGTGCATCGCTTTCTTGTTCTTCGTGCATTTTATGGAATTTAATGCGCTATTTATTTTTATTTACACTTATTTACAAAAAAATAAGCCTTTAATTTTACGCTAGCTGGGGAATATGCACTCGTTGGAAGTGAGACAATATATCGATCGTTTACTGACATCGATATATGTTATCTAAAAATGTTGATACAAAAGTGTGCCCAGACACAAGCAGAATGTACTGCTTTGTATTTTACAAAATTCAATTTGAGTTAACCGAATATATATAATTTTTATAAAACTGAAATTCTATACGACTCAGAAACGACATTTACAACTTTGAATAGGTAGCGATATGGGCGCAAACAACAGCAAGCCGCAAACTGTGCAAATGTCCAATACATCGCCATTTCAGATCAGCCGAGAAGTCTTGGAGCGCGTCGAGAAGGCCACACAAGCGGAAAGGGGCGCACTTGCCCCTGGCTGTGATTACTGCAGCCGCGCGACAACAGCAGCCGAAATACACACCATTAGCTCGCCAGGTGATGCTGCCAGCAGCGAGAAACAGCCCCATCCCCAGCCCTACCAGCAACAACAGATGGCAATCGCTGCATCCTGGGCCCGCCGCTCCACGGAAATCGAGGAATCGCAGTTCAGCAAGACATTGGACCGTGTACACAATTTGTTTGGCAAACCCGTCAAATGGGCTCAGGCCAAGGAGTGCTCATCCGACATAGAGCTGATGGAGAAAGAGCTGATAGCCTGCTATCGCAAGTGCGGCACCGAGCCCCTCAAATGCGCTGACCTGGCCAAACAGTACCACTTATTTGTATTCAAGAAGCAAGTGGCCACACTCAAGAACGCTAGGTCAGATGGCCAGAATCTGAAGGATGCCGATAAGAAGTGACGCTTGTTCCTATTGGAATGTATATCGCTTGCCTTTCATTATTGTTTTACTTATAACGCACATGCTTGTGATTTGAAAAACAAACCGCAAATCAGACCAGATTCCGCTTTTATATATGTTTACTAGATACTGTGTACATTGTTAGTAGCGAAAATATTGAAGGTAGTGTGAACAGATTCCAAACAGGAAAAACAAAAAGTGCTTTCAAGCACCACAAATATCTGTCCACTTTGCGCGGCACAGGATCTCGGAAATTTCTCACTATTTTCTGCCAGACAGCTGATACGATTGAGAGAGGCACATGTTATAGCATTGGCACATTTGAGAGAGCCACAGAATGTGCAAAGAAATCTGAGCTCATAGCATTGTAACGTCACAATTTCGGAATTTTGTGAGCGTTTCGCTACTAATATATATTAAATTTTACAGCTATCTCAATATTACTATAGCTTCAATTGGAACAATTGGATAGACACCCAACTAAAACAATTCAGAAAGTTTTCAAATTTATGGAATATTTATATTTCTTGACCATGCTTCTTATGCATTCTGTATAGGTTTAGAACTAAATTCAATTTAAACAAAGCACAAGCCGAAATAATGACGTCACATTCTTGAGCTATATCGCTAGAGTAACGAATGTCGGAACTGCGCTTTGCGTTACCTTCTAATCTCCACCGTGGACAGCTGATACAAACATTTCCGTTTCAGTTGATTACAGTTAGCAGCAAAGCGAGTGACGCTCTCCAGCGTTCCGCACGCGCTCGTACTCATGTACATAGTACAAACTAGCATAACAATAATTTTCCACTTAGTTTCAAGTACCTGGTAGCTAACGCTTTAATATAAAATTACGCACATATATAATATGTGCTTACAAATGTAAGTATGCGAATGACAAAGCGACGATGCGACGGCCTTGGCTGGTGCACTTGGAAATAGAACTAAACAAACACCTTCCAGTTGAAGCTGTTGTTGTTGCGCGTGGGATGACAAGCATTTTTGTTTTTATTTGCAATCCATTACTTGTGATTTTGCACGCATCATACAATTACATAAACACATGTATGCGTATGCGTGTGTAAACATGCGTAACTTTTTAATTCGCTTTCCGATACAGCACACAATTGTTATGACACAGGTACATTTAGCTTAGCCCCACTAGGAAATTTGCCAAGGCATGTCTCTGAAATCTATTGCGTGTGCATTTAAGAGCTGGGCGCTTTTCGTGTTTTTGCTCGTAACGCCTACGACGTGTTCATTCTAGTTTTACAATTTCATGTGTGTCGTGGTGTATAACAAAAAGAAAAAAGAAAAATTTAGAAAAAATCTGATTGGAAATAAAAAATATTATATAAGACAAGGTCAAAGGAGTATATAAAATAATTATCAAAGTTGTTCTGTCGGGTTGCCAAATTATGCAAGACACGAAATGCTAGATAAAATCGACACGCGCCCATCTCTAGTATATTTTAAACCCATTGCACTATTTGAGTGCATCGCGCGCACACACACACATACACATACATATAAACGCATAACTAAGTGTGCCCACAGTTGCAGCCTCTTAGGCAATTGTCGTAGAAATGGCCTCGGGCCAAAATTTGGCACGTTTTTGACCATAATTTCTCATTTTTGGCATTACCCAAACGCTTAACGGCTTTCATAAGAACCCGTCCACCGCACGCCACCCACATAAAGTGAGCGACACGGAAACGGAAAAGCTTTTGCACGATCGTGCAACAAATGCACTTTCAATGGCGATTGCATTAGATGAGTTGAGAATTTTGGCAATTCGAATGCTCGTAGCTAGAAAACAATTTGCAGCTTTTAGTATTTGTGCAGCCATTGTGAAATTTAGTTGTTAACCAGGCTGATTCATTAAATCGAAACCCAAGCAAAGATCAAGGAGAAAGTGCAACCCAAAATATCCAAAACCAAAAGCAAGTACAATTTATAACTAGAGCCGCCTGCTTGCCTCTGTGGCCAACTGCAAGCTAAAACACACACATACATACACACATGTGCATACATATAGATTGGCATTGGCCTTGCTGTCCGGGGTCTTTGGGTTGGTGTTTGGTCGGGTTTCTCTAGGGAATATAAAAGTCTATGCTAGCTTAACAGCTTGGCCATCGTCGTCGTCGTCTTTTTTGATAACGGTCGTCCTTCTCCTTCTTAGTGGCTGTCTTGTGTAACTAGTTGTTAAGTTTCACTGTATCGTGGCCAAATGGCGCCCCAAGTTGTTAAAGTTCTGCAAACAACGCTGATCAGCTGGCAGCGCGGGTTCGCTGCCAGGCTGAAGATGCATCCCATGGCTAAGGGTGTCCTGACGTATGCGTTAATGTGGCCCACGGGCAGCGTAATCCAACAGACTCTGGAGGGACGCAACTTGAGTGAGTTTGCAAAGCTGTTGCCGGTTGCCATTAGCCGTTTTAAAAATGCCTCCTTCCCAAATCGCAGAGAACTATGATTGGGCGCGTGCCCTGCGCTTTAGCCTCTTCGGAGGCCTCTATGTGGCACCCACGCTGTACGGCTGGGTGCGTTTAACCAGTGCCATGTGGCCGCAGACAAACCTGCGCATTGGCATCGTCAAGGTGAGTACTGCAGAGTACGAAATATGGCACAAAGCTGGGGGCTCAACTCTCTTAACTTGTCCATTTCAGGCCATAACCGAGCAAATCTCGTACGGGCCCTTCGCCTGTGTCAGCTTCTTTATAGGCATGAGCCTGTTGGAGTTCAAGACACTTTCGCAAGCAATCGATGAGGCTAAGGAGAAGGTGGCTCCAACGTACAAGGTTTGTGCAGCTAGGTAGTCGACCAATCAATTGCAATATTTAATGCCATATCCGTGACAGGTTGGCATCTGCGTCTGGCCCTTCCTGCAGACCATCAACTTCTCCCTGGTGCCCGAACATAATCGCGTAGTATTTGTCAGCATTTGCAGCCTCCTGTGGACAATATTTTTGGCGTACATGAAAACGCACGAGATGTCCCACCACGAGCTCGAGTCGACGGAGGAGAACACCTCGGGTCAAGCGCAACTTGAAGAATAGCTTTGTGAACTGTTGACCTTTTTCTGCTGTTATGTATATATGTGTATGTTTTTAATTTAGCCACAAATTGTAGATAAATAAAGTGCATTTAAGTACAAACGCTATGTGTGCAACGGTGGTGGGACGCGTGCCACAATCAGCTGTCCAATCCAGAGCTGCGTGGCCAGTGGATCGGCGGTCGGGGAAGCGCCCACCGTATCCACAATCCAGTCCACATAGACGGAAACTTCGGTGAATACACCAGGATAGGGCGGTCGTGTGCAGGGCTTTATACTCCACGAGACTATGCCTATTTGGGTGTCCGTGCCTGGCAGCAGTAGCGGGCCACCGGAATCCCCGCTACATTGTCCCTTGCCGCCCTCGGGCACACCTGCGCAGATCTGGCTGGCGTGCAATTGAGCTTGGTGAAGGCGACTGCACTCCTCGTCGCTGAACACCTGCAGCCGCACCTTCTGCAGCTGCTGCTGCACTACGCCACCGGTCTGTGGGGGGAGACAGCATAATAAGATGTATTGAATTTGTAGTACGCAAACGCACCGCATTCAGTCCCCAGCCTGCTAGGACGGCGCTGCTGTTGCCCGGAGTCTGCTGCAGTGGATCCGGCAGGCGGACCGGTTGCACGCTGCCGCTGAAGGTGACGGACTGCGTCAGCTGCAGCAGCGCAATGTCGTTTATGTATTTGTCCTGCGGATTGTAGCCCGGATGCACGTGTATGGCTGCCACCAAGGCCAGCTGGCTGGCATTGCGTTCGATATTGTTGCTGCCGTATTGCACGTTCAGCTGCTGCGGCGTTCCGCCCCGCACGCAATGTGCTGCCGTCAGCACCCAGCCGGCATTCAGCAACGTTGCACCGCACGAGTGATGGCCAGATTTTGCACGTCGCAGGGACACCTGCAGGTGGGGGTGGTGATTGCAATTCATATTCGTATTAATTCGCATGTTCACTTACCGCGTAGGGAAACTCGCCCTTGGCCGCCACAGTGCCGTTGACTATTTTGCCGTCCTGTTGCTCCGCTTCCTCGCCAGACGTGCTGCTCGCCAGCAAGCACATCACAATTAGTCCAAGTTCACGCAGAAAGCGGCGCATGTTGTTTGAATTGTGAGTGTTACGTGCCGTTGCATTTATTTGGGCCGCATTTGTGTTGCGCTGGGGGTGTTCTCTGATATGACTCGACCCGTATTGTCAAACACCAATTCAAGTTGGCCATGTAGGTCTACCTGAAGACGGAATTAATTTACATGAATTACATATTTAACGCAAGCAACATCTAATCATACATGCAATGTGTGCGTAGAGAAATGGCTACTCCACTGGTATGGCAACAGCTGAAGACAGTCGTCACCAGGTATCCCGTGGTGCGTGGCATGATATCGTACAGCCTGATCTGGCCCACAGGCAGCCTCATACAGCAGACCTTTGAGGGCAAGAGCTGGGGTGAGTTAAATACACGGATTGTGCTACTGCGGACTTACAGTCTCATTGCAGGCAACTACGACTGGTGGCGTGTCTTACGGTTCAGCATGTATGGCGGACTGTTTGTGGCACCCACGCTCTACGGCTGGGTTAAGGTGTGTCCATTTAACTGTGGTCTCCACTTCTCCAGTCAATGCATTCAAATACGCTGCTTCACAGGTTTCCAGCGCCATGTGGCCACATACATCGCTTCGACACGGTGTTATTAAGGCGGCAGTGGAGACCATATCCTATACACCCGCGGCAATGACCTGTTTTTATTTCATAATGAGTTTGCTTGAATCCAAGACAGTACAGGAGGCCGTGGCCGAAGTTGGCAAAAAGTTCATTCCCACCTACAAGGTATATGTACATAGATAATTATTAATTATTGCACAACTAACGTGCTGTTATACTCAATATAGGTTGCACTAGCCGTTTGGCCACTGGTGGCCACCATTAACTTCTCCCTGATACCCGAACGCAATCGTGTGCCTTTCATCAGCGTGTGCAGCCTGTGTTGGACATGCTTTCTTGCCTATATGAAACACTTGGAGCATCATGAGATGGACCAAGCTCTTTAATTATGTACTTATACGTTTTGCATGTGTGTTTTTTTTTTGTATTGTTTTTAGTAGCTTTAATAAATTACAGGAACACATTTCCTGTTTATTTGGACTTTTCCACAGGAAAAAAGTAAACAAAGCAGCAATGTGACCAATTTATTTATTTAATAATAAGCAGCCACACTATCGAAAAAAGTAAATATCGCATTGATATGAGTTGCACTCTACTAGATGGTCTACCATCGATATAATTTTTAATGATGTTTGACGATTAATCGATATTTTTCTCATCCCCAGCCCCACCTTGCTGTTGGGTGTGTGCATTCAACTAATTCGAGTCTCAATTGTTTATGTTTAAGCAGAAAGTATTGATTTATTTTTTTTTAATTACAAACTAAGTACCTTCGTCCAAAATGCGCAATTTGGGCAAACAGCAGTCGCAGGACACCACCGACAACGGCGTGGAAAAGGGCGACTATCCGCGTGCGACAAGTGAGTGACGCAGCCAATGTTGTTTACTGTAAAGCGCCTACATTCAATATGCATTTATATCTGTGTTTGTGTGTGTGTGTGTGCGTGTTTGCAGATGGTGTTGTATTTGGAGCAATAGTTACATTTGCCAGCTTCTTCGTTCTGATGATGTCTTTCTGCTCGCCGTATTGGATTGAATCCTACGAGGAGACACGCAGCAGTTTTAAGAATATGGGCCTCTGGCAGTATTGCTTCAAGGATTTCGTCTATCCGAAGTACCAATTTCCGAAACAGTTTACGGGCTGTCACTTGATCTTTTCTCATGTAAGTACTTGCTTAAGTATCTAATATTTGTACTAAACGCGAAATTGTTGCTCCAGTACTATTATGTTATACGCGAATATCTCCTGCCCGGCTGGCTGATGGCTGTACAGGGCTTTGTCACGATGTCCTTTATTATTGTCTTCGCTGTGCTTGCTCTGCTCTCGCTGACGATCATTCGTCTGCCCCTGAAAGCTGTGCTGCAGTACGAGTGGCTCCTGATACGCCTGTCCTACATAGGCGCCGGAATCTCATGTACGTACTCCAGCTATATTTGAATATACTTAAACGAACACGTATCCCTTTCTCATTTAAAGCTCTGTTCATGTTCTTGGCCGTGTGCATATTTGGTGGCTGCGCCTATCGTCGCGACTGGCTCATGTATCCGAAATTCAATGTACTGGGCTGGTCCTATGCCCTGGCCGTGGTCACCTTCATGCTGCTCGGCCTGGCTGCCCTAATATTGCAGCGTGAGGCACGTCAGGCGTATGAGGCGCGCGGCGAGCAGAAGAACCTCGTTATGCAGATGGAAATGCAGGAGCCGGGCTACCAACCGCCGCGTCATCACCACAGTCAATCGCGCAGCCTGCAGGGCTATATATAGTGCGATCTGTGGACAATTCGACTTCAATTCCATTTATATCAGACAATACTTATGCCGTCCACTTTAATTTCTAATAACTCTAGTGCCCTTGGCCTTAATAAGTTTCTTTTTTTTATGTACGGAATCTCTTTTTTTCCTTCGAAAAAGTGCCTTGAAATTTGTAGTGCAAATTTTTATACTTACATTTACTGTATCCATAGATTTATAGTTTGGTGTCTGTCAATGCACTTAATCAGTTTGTATGAATTAGCACAGCCGTCCAAAAAGACACAAACTAAATGTTATCGCAAACATTTGGCAATTCAATTATATATATACAAAGCATCTAATATCTATATACATAAACATATACATATCTATACACACACACACACACACGAAACATACATATGCATTTTATTGCTGCAATCGCAGATCGCATAACGAGCCGTGTTCACAATTTACTCTACCAAAATGTATGTATATTATAAGAATTTTACAAATACAAAAATCAAAAACGATTCCATTTGATCGGGCTTTGATTCTTTGATGACTACAGTTTTCGGTTAATATGTGTCATATAGTGTGTTCTGTGCCTTATCTGGCGTCCGTGGCTGATAGCTGATAGTAGACGCCGCTGATTGCCATTTGGAACAGTTCGATGCCGTTAAGATTTTCATGGTATTTCAGTTATAAAAGCGCGCTAGCTAAAATCGGTTGTGACTTCCACACGAAAAAAAAACAAGGAAAACCCCAAACATTGTCAATTTATATATTAGTTATTGTCTCTTTAGGTCTTCAGCAGAGCATGCACAGCGGGTTTTATCTGTGCCTTTGCCTTTGGCTACTCGGGTGCGGCAGAACGTGTAAGACAACCAGTTGCCACCAGACAAACATTTGTTTGTTTGCACCGGGTCTGATAGCTTTGTCAGCCAACTTGTAACGCATGAAAGCAGACATGACCGACATAACAAAACCGATTGACATTGGACCACTTTGCCGCACTCCGCTTGCGAAAGGGTATCAAGTCTCCGGCATTCCGCAGATAACTTTCCTAGCGCATTAATCATCGTTGTGTTTTTCATTGTGGTTGCAGCCAAACGGAAATTGACGTGAAACAAGCATAGGAGATACGGTGGCAAGGCCAAAGCGGGCCAAGTTAACAGCATAGTTGGCGCGGGGGCGTGGGACGGGGCTGCTGGCTACAAGAACTGACCAACTTAGGAAATTTTAAAAGAAAACCAAAAAAAGAAAATGTATAATTACCTTTTTACCCTTCAGAGGATATTCTAATTCTATTACGATAAAAGGAAAAAGTCTCCGACCCTATAAAAGTATTACTTTGATCAGGGTCAAAGGCCATGTTTGCTTGTCCGTCCGTTTCTAGGCCAGCCAGTCTCCAATTTTTCAGGCTGATGTCCTAGGGCACTTCACCAAAGTCGGCAGTAATCAGAAGCTCCTCTTGTTTCGACTTGGGATCCCTAAAGATAGCTGATTTTGGTTGGGTTCAGGCTTAGTTTAGAGAAGTTGGCCCCGAACTCAATATATAAGTATTGCTCTCCAACAGTCGCGGAGGAGTCTACAGCACAGATGCCCGAGCCGCGCATCATCAACGGGACCGTGGCGAGCGTAGCCGAGTCCAAGCATCTCGTCTCCATCCGCCTGAAGAAGAACGACAAGAACTTTGGCAGCGGCCACATTTGCGGCGGTTCCCTGATTGGACCCAACAAGGTGCTGACCGCCGCCCACTGCCTCTACAAGTGAGTACGGAGTGTCCCCTGTCCCTGCTCGCTACTCTACTCTACTCTTCTACCCCCCTCGCAGCACCGCGAAGAAGCGGTATCGGAAGGCCAGCGAGTTTGTCGTGGTGATGGGCACCCTCAACCGTTACGAGCGAAACAGTGGGACGATCGTGTCCGCGGTCAGCTCCATTGCGTACATGAACACGTTCAGCACGGAGACGATGCGCGACGATGTGGGCGTCATGTTCCTGCGCACGGGCCTGCCCGTCAACAGCACCCATCCGAGCGTGTCGCCCATTGAGATGGCCACGGAGGCCACGCCCTCGGGTGTCACATGCCAGGTGTCCGGCTGGGGCAAAACCGAGCAGGTGAGTGATCCCTCGCACCTGTCCGCCTTCTCCAATCACCAATAACCAGCCACCCCCCATCCCATCCAGAACTCCCTCTCGAACGTGCTGCTCACGGCCAACGTGACCATCATCCGCCGCCAGACCTGCGCCAGCATCTACGGCAGCGGCCTCCTGTCCGGCATGCTCTGTGCGGGCCGGCTACGAGGCGGCACCGACTCCTGCCAGGGCGACTCCGGCGGACCCCTGGTGCACGAGGGGCGCCTCGTTGGCGTCGTCTCATGGGGCTATGGCTGTGCGGAGCCGGGCCTGCCCGGCGTCTACGCGGACGTCCAGTATTACCAGCAGTGGATTCAAGAGCGCAACGCCGGCTCCTCGCTCACCACTCCTCAGCTCCAGTTGTGGCTGTTGCTGTGGCTGGGCGGCGTTCTTTGGGCCAACAGGATGTGCTCGTAAATAAAGTTTATATCTAGTACATTGCTCGATTTAATAAGGGGGCAAGGGGTCGTGAAGTCGGTCATAAGTCGAACCGGTTCGAAACCGAAATTTGAGTTGTTCTCTGGAAAATAATTTGAACCCTGCTCGATTTATGCGAACCAAGATTGGGAACCGAAATCTGGTTCGCACTGGGAACGTACCCATGGCTGTCCGTCCGGAGTATCAATCAACAAGCAACATTTATTTACAGTCAACGTACACATACACAGATAACGAGAGAAATGGAATTAAACGGGAGTATTGCATTTGATATGAATGCGTCCGGACCAGAGCCACGAACAGGAACAGGAACAGGAAATGGTCGCGCCCTAGCAGTTGCAGTTGCGCCGCCGTGGCGGGCCACCGTTCGACTGGTGGAGCCGCACCAGGTCCGGCCCGTAGGCGGGGTTGGGCAGGCGGCGGTTCTGGGCCATCAGCAGGGAGAAGTCGCGATTGCCGACCGCGTTCTCGATGCGCTCCATGACGCGGCCCACGAGCAGCTCGACCGCCTGCTGGATGTTGGCGCCGGTGCAGGCGCTGGTCTCGATGTAGGGCAGGCGGTACCGCTGGGCCAGGGCGGCCACCTGTTCCCGGCTGACGACGCGCAGCTGGAGCAGGTCGCACTTGTTGCCGCAGAGGACCACGTCCGGGTCCTCGGTGTAGGCGTGCGTGCGCAGCTGTTCCAGCCAGTTGGCTATCTCCAGGAACGACTTCTGGCTGGTCAGATCGAAGATGAGCAGAAATCCCATCGCGTCCCTATAGAAGGCCGTGGTCAGCGACCGGAAGCGCTCCTGTCCGGCCGTATCCCAGATCTGCAAATGGATGCGATGCCTCCGTCCCCGCGAGCTGTACACCTGTCCGGCGGAAAGGGAGATCAGGCTGATTATGGTTTGGGCGGGGCCACACGGCCAGTGGGCGTGGCTGCTTACCAGTCGCTTCTCGCGAAAGTCGATGCCGACCGTGGATATGAACTGGGTGTGGAATCTGCCGTCCGTGTACTGGTAGAGCAGACAGGTCTTGCCCACGCCGGAGTCGCCCAGCACCAGGAACTTGAGCAGATAGTCGTAGTCAATGTTGGCGCCCGTCATTTCTGCATTGTCCACGCGTCGTTCAGGGACAGCATCCTGTCGATGAAACGAATGTGAAGACAGCTTCCCGAAAAAAGGCAACAAGCCAGAACACTGCAGTCGGGTGTATCCGACTGCTCAATACCCGTTCTCACACAAATTCTTGCGCGATCTTTAGGTGTGTCCAACCTTGCAATGGAGGCACACATATATAGTATAAATAAAATGTAACTCAAATCCAATAGACTCTATTCACATCCTGAACGAGTGTAATAAACTGAAATGGGTTCCAGCCAAAAGGCAAGCGGAAAATCTCTGACTACAATAGGTAGTAGTATGTACTGGGGGGCGTGGCCCGTGCATGTGTGTGTGTGTGTGGCCGCAGCCAAATAAATATTTTAAAACTCATTAAAACTCGATTTATTGATTTTCTGTCTTGTGCGGAGGCCCGGGCTTACCGAGCATCAAAAAAAGCCTATTCAAATGTAGATTGAATACTATGTGTATGTGTGTGTGTGTGTAGATGTGTGTGTTGCTATGGTATCTGTTTGGGGGCTGCTTAGAGTTGGGGCTCAGTTTCAGCACGCGTAAATTTCATTCAAAGATTTCAAAGCAAACATTTCTGAAGCTATTTCAAATATTTAATGCTCTTCTCTTTGTTGCTGTCATAATTAGGAGAAATACACACACACACACACACATACAGATGCAGACGTTGTATGCAAAGCGGATTATGGGATCGCAAAGGGTAGACGCCTGTCAGTTCAAGTGGTCGAGGGGGGGGGGGGGGGCCAAAAGGCAAGCGGAAAATCTCTGACTACAATAGGTAGTAGTATGTACTGGGGGGCGTGGCCCGTGCATGTGTGTGTGTGTGTGGCCGCAGCCAAATACACACACAGAGAGGGAGATAGAGCGGGCAGAGAGTGGGACAGGTGAGAGGCTTATAAACAGTTAGGTCTGGCCAAGAGCCGACAGAATCATAAGCCACACAATGTTGCCTCCAGAGCATATTATTGTCGATCTAATTAGAACTCTAATTGGCAAACGCTTGGCTGCCCGGAACATTTCCTCTGAACGGGGAGGTGGTGCTGGGGGGTGGAGCCAGCGACAAATGGAATTATGGGCATGTACACGCACACACACATACACACACACTTATATACAATAGGAGACGACATAAGTAGTACAGTCGTCGCTTGATAAGAGTTCGATTTAATTGAATTTGATTTTTAATTTGATAACTAGTTTTAAGTGCATTAGTAATAATAATAATATTACATTTCCATATATAATCATCTTTGCTCTTGTTTATTGATGAATTAAGTATAATTTCACCTTGCAACCAAAAAAAACAGCATTTAAAATGTTTTCTATCCACCTTTGTATATTTCTATCGAGTGTCCACTGTACTGAATGTCTGCAATTAAACGGACGGATATGGGAATGCGGGTGTGCGTGTGTGCGTGTTGGACGGTTGAGTTGCGGTTTGTTTTACTTCATGGCTACTTGTTGCCGTTGTCTTTAGACTTTGGCATTGACTGCGAGGACGCATCTGCATTGTGGGCGTGTTTGCGATTAAAACAGCATCTGCAGCAGCACCAGCAGCTCTCTTTGTGTGTACATAGTTTGCAAGTAATCATACCAGCTAATTGAGAGCATGCTCAAAAGTCCTATCACTCACCTGGTCGCGACATAGCCCTCAACGGCAAAAAGTTAATTGGGTGAGTGCAGTTTATTTATTTGAATGCATTTCCGCTGGACAGCACTTTTGAGTTTTGAGTTTGGCGCGCAAAGTAGGCAGCACTTGTCGGCGTTGTCGCTGGCGAATTGTCAATTCAGGTGACTGTGAATATAATCAAATTGTCCAGTAGTAATTGCTGGCAGGTAGACTAGGTTTATTAGTTATTTATAGCGCGTGCGATTTGTTTACTACTCAGGTACGGGAGTACAGCATCACAGACAGGACTAAGGGATGCGGTGCGTTGTCGGTCGCAAACTGTTTGGTGTCTGCAGGTGTGAAAACCAAAAGCTTTAAGCGACGCGGCATCGATGCCAGCTTGCGCAGTGAAAAGCGCCACATTAATCGCTTGCGGTTCGATATATCGATACTTTATTGTTGTTTCTATCATCAGCCGGTCGACTGCTGACGCTGCTCAGCTATCGATAAGTCGCATTGGGCGCGTTTTTTAATTACGAGCATGAGCAACAGCGGCTGCTAATTTATTTCAATTTATTTTTAAATGATATTTCATGTTTAATTAACAATGTTTTATTTTTCCTTTAAGAAAAAAACACTTAGTTTTTAAATTTTATGCTGTAGATATTAAATTTTCTTTTGTTTTCTCATTCAATTTTATATCGGGGGCTTTTGAAAACTCTCACTTCCTCAAAGCAGTTGCAGTTGCGCGGCTTTGGTTTTTTATTGCAGCCAAACATCTTGAATTGGAATCTTCGTTTCTTTTAATTTTTTATTATTTAAATTGTTTTGTTTTATATTTATTTTTATTATTATTATTAATTTTTTTTTTTGCTACAGCTGACATCAAGTACATTTGCTTATGATTTGCTTATATGCGTTTATTTGCCTTTTTTGACTGTATTTCTAGGTTAAACATTTAATACGAAATCATGTTTATGAAAATACAGCATTCATAAATGTATATATTAATATATATATTTATTTATATATAAATCTATATACCCTTTTTAATGCTTTGCAAAATGTGAAATAAAAGTGGTCGAAGCTGAATTTTCCATCTTTTTGATGAATCACTTCAACAGTGTTTTTTTTTTCTTGTTTGTATAGTACATGTTTTAGACGATACAAATATAGATGTTTTGCATATATATAAGTTTATATATATTTGAGAAAAAAAATTAATTTACATTTAAATAGAAATACGCTAAACCCAAAGCTGCATTAACAATGTGTATGTGTGGGTGTACGTGTATATACTTCTTTTTTTTTAACAGTTTCATAAATGTTGATAAAAAATTTAATGAATTTTCTTCATCGCCTTCTGCATGGGCTTTTCTATTTTACGTATGTACGTTTTTCCCCATGCTTATGTCACCAAACGGAAATAATGTTTGCTTGTGTGTGTGCAGTTTGCTTTTTCATTTTTTTTTTTTTTTTTGTTATCTGAACTGATTTTTGCATAGTTATTTAGGAATTTGCAACAACACAAATACATACATATTTATATAAATTCATTATATGCATGTTTGTTTTTTTTCTTGTTTTCTTTTTTTTTATTATTATTAAATATGTATACAGTTAATGTGTTTATGTATATGTTTCTACTCGACAAATGAACCATAGTAAATCCATAATTAATTAAAAGTAAATGCAAGTGCAATAAAAACCATAAAATAAATTTAAATTATAACTTTTTCAAGCATGCTGAAACAATTCGCGGCCAGCGTGCGAGCTTTACACAAAAACAACATCTAAACCATTTATATAAGGGTGCGTGCAAGCGTGTTTATGTTGCATATAAATATATGTATTATGTGTGTGTGAGCCGATATGAGTGTGGTTGTGTGTGTAAAAGTTTTGTCGGCAGTAGATGAATCTTCTCAAGTCAAATGCAACAACGCACGCGCAACGCTGCATTTAAACAGAGAGAGAGAGAGAGAGAGAGACAGAGAGAGGGACAGATAGAGAGAGGGGAGTGGAAGTAACAATAAAAAAGAGGGAGAATGACTATCTTCTAGATAGAGAGAGAGAGAGAGAAGAGGTGGATGTCAGAGAGACAAATGTCTTCAATCTGCCCGCAATTCCGCCTCCTTGCTACTGTTTTTACTATTGCGATTAAATTTCTTGATTTTGATGCAGTTTTCAATTTTGCTTACGGTTATTTTTGTTTTTACGTTAACAATTATATTATCTAAACATGTGTCCTTTATGTGTGTTTATATATATATATATGTGTATGTGTGTATGTGTGTGTTTACATAATTTTGGTAGTTGCGATGGCCAAAACAAATTACAAACTTTGCTCAATTTATATTGACAGTGCTGTTGTTATTGTAGTTGTAGTTCTTGTAATGTGAACATATTATAACAATAAATTATTTATATTTTGAAATGAGCAGATTATTAATCAATTTTTTTCTTCTTTTTGTTATTGTTGTAAAATTTTTAGAGAATTTGCCACAAATGAACGTGTTGTGACTGCTGCTGCTGCTTTTAGTTGTTGCTGCTGTGTTCGTTGTTGTTGCTGCTGCTATTTTTGTTGCTGTTGATGTTGTTGCTGTAAGTGTAATTATGGCATTCAGAGCAAAAACTTGCCCAGCAACAGACCCAGAATGGCCGCAGCTATAGCAATTGCTATATAAAACACCGGAATTTGTTTCTCAGCTAAAACTGGAGCATAGGGCTCGTTTTGCTTAGTGCGATAGCGTGTGATTTGATCCTGAGTCGAGAAGAGAGCGGAAAGTAAAGGGTATACAATTAAAGAGAGCATTAAAGATAGAGGTGTGTCGCGTAGGTACCTTCAAATGTAGATTATCTTTTCGCAGATCGCTGTTGAGGTCACGTAACTCCTTAAGCTGGGCCGCCAGGACCGCGGCTTGCTCCGCAGCATCGGACAAATTCGAGGTCTATAATGTTTACAATAAATATACATATGTTAACAGATACACTAACAACGATTGGCACACTCACCTGGTCCATGACGGACAACAGCGGCGCATCGCTCTTGAGCGTCTCGCCGGTACTGAGAGTTACGGGCGCATTGGTGCCCACGCTGGCTCCAGCACTGGCGGTGCCTCCGCTGTTCTCTGCATTCGCCTCGGCCGCCGGCATCTCAAATACACACTTTAACTTGGCATCCATCAGTTGTTCCGGTTCCAGTTCCTTCCACTGCAAAACACAGACACACACAACAATTATTGGTTAAATGTGCGCCAGAGTGGGGGGATGGGGATCGTATGCTTACCAACTTGTTTAAATCAGTCAAATCGGCATCTTGTGGTGCCAGCACGCTCTGAACCATGAACTTGTGCTTGTTCTTCTCCTGCTGATCGTACATGAAGGGCTGCAGGCAAACTGCACAAAAAATTGCAATTGTTATTGGATAAAATCGTAATCAATCATTGTAAGTCCACTCACTTTCCACCTGCGTCGAACGATGGGGCGCAATCTTGCCAATGTTTGGACGTACACAATAACGCTTGGGAGCGGTGGTCTTGATCTTGAAGACCAGTGTCTGGGTCGAATCGTTTTTGAGGGTCATGATTGTCACCACTGGCCTATTGAATGGACCTGTGAAAAAAATGAAATGAGAAAATGTAAGTATACAAATATATAAGTAGAAGCCCAACAACTCCCGAAGCTATTGCGTCATCTCAAATAGTATAAGTACATTGCGTACATAAGCTATGTGAAAAAACATGTCTTGTATAATTTATAGAATCTTAGCTTTTTATTTATCGTTTAAATTAAGTTGTTAGTAACCTAATCTTGCATGGTTATCCTTTTTAAGCCTTCAATGATGACAGCCTTAGTATTACGTGTATCCTCCATTAAAGTGTAGTAAATATATTATTGTTAACACGTAATGCCGTAACGTTTACTAAACTTATTTTCGGAAGACGACAAAATCGAGGTCAGGGCACATATTAAAAGACATGTCGTCAAAGCTCATGACATGGTATTGAAGACGTCATTTAATGAGTGAATAGATTTCCATCGTGTAAGGGTATTTAAGCGCTGGTATGTGCACACTCAAGGCAATACGCTTATGGTTTTTCGTGTCAAATTAATTGAATTAAAAGCAAACATAGCACAGACGCACATACATAACACAACAGAGCTGCGGATTTTTGTGCTTTTGATTTTGTTTTATATCATCGAAGGAAAATTCATTCAAACAAGTATGAGTGTATATGGGTGTCTGTCGCCGATCGTTGGGCTTTGGTATACCTATATATAAATATGTATGTGCACAGTGGGAAAATCTTAGTCGGGGCTCGATATAAAACGCCACTAATTTACGAGTTTTACAGGGCGAAATGAGCAAAATGTGACCACAAAAATTGCAATGCGGCCCACTGTATGCACTAGAAATCAAAGCGGGCGGTCATATGCATTGTTGTTGTTGCTGCTATTTGGCCAAAATTCAAAAAGTAAAAGGAAAAATGGCTCACGAAAACTTTTTGAGTATAAAAATAAAATGTTAGCCAAAAGGCGACAACAACAGCAACAGCAAAAGTTTCACAAAGCTCAAGGGAGCGCACGCATGAAGCAGAGAGGGAGAACGCTGGTCGGCTATGCTTTTTAACGTAGGGCGGCATTTCCAAAATGCTGTCGCTGCCGCTGCTGCTGTTGGCAGCAACATGCCAAAACAGCCGCACACACGTCGACTCGCAAATATGTCAAAAACTAAGGCAACAACAATAACAGCAAAATTATTGATAAGCTGTGTGGCCAAACGTAGAAAAAGAACGAAAAAAAGCCAAGTGCAAAGTGAATGGAAAGAGAGAAGAAACAAGTCGACAAATGGCCCTGTCTCTTGCAAGAATGTGTGTGTGCGTGTGAACTTTGCAGTTTGCTCGCTGTCGCTGAGCAGCGTCAGCGCCACTTTGAAGCAATGTTTACAAAACGCATTCACATGGTTAAAAGTGATCGATATGCCGACACAAACACACACACACACGCACTCACAGGCACATACCGAATGGCCTTCTCTTTGAAAGTCCAAAACAAAACAATTGCATTTGCAAATACAGCTAGATTTATAGGTGCTTCTTCTTCCAATACGAATGCATACAAATGGACACACACACACACAAGCACCCACACGCACACGCACACTTACCAATAAAGCGCAACTCATGCTCTGGCTCAATGGTCAGCGGAACGTCGAATAGTTGTGTTTTGTTCATTTTTTTGACTTAGTTGTGGTACTGCTGCTTCTGATAATAACTGTATAGTTTTATACGACGTCACTGCCGATACCTGCCGTCCTCTTTAGTTTCCGATTCGCAACGATGCTGCTGATGGTCTTCCTGGGGAAAAACGGACAATGTACAACTGGTAATTTACGATTCAATTATTTATGCACTTACGTTTCTATATTGGAGTGTGGAAAGACTATTTGCTTTTAATTCGAATTCAAATTTTGGATTCGGAATCGTACAGCTTAGCACACTTTGAAGATTTTTTTTAACTCGACTCGACAAAAATTGCTTTCGATTTCGCTTGTTTTTTTCTCTTCTTCACTGCGCTTCACTTCGTCGTTGCTGTCGCTCGTTCTTGTCGTCGTTGCGTTGTCGTCGCCTATGCCTTCTTATGTCTGTGTAGCCACCAAAATATCGGTAAATGTATGCGCAAAAAATTAAATACACGAGGTTGTTGCGTGCAAAAAACAGACGATCAACGTGTTGTTTGCAAATCACTTGAGCCGCTAATGTGCAATGTGGTTAATACGTTTTGCTTTCGTTCCGACTTTACGCTATTTCACGCACTTTAGCTTCTTACCTTAAGCAGCAAAATTTTCGTATGCAAAAATCAGTCAACGCCGTCATACATTTACATCATACGCATGCGTCAACTATAGCGTACCAGACCAGCCGGCATTAAGAGCTGCCAGATCAGCAATACACAGAATAGTGCATAGCAACTCTGTCAAGTCAACCAGGGTGGCAACACCAAGCGACGCGGCGGCGAATTCAATTCTGCGTCAACCGCCAATTCAAATTGTATTGAAAAATTTATTCAATTTGTTTTCATTTACTTACATAATATGTATTTCTGTTTACTATAAATACGATTCGTGTAATACTTTATATTGGACATTCAATTTTCAGCTGATAAAGCAAGAAATGCGCGCACATGTTGCATAATCTGCTCCTTACTCAGGAGTCCAGCCGGACTCAGTAGGATCTCCAGATTACCGAGCGCAGCCGATAGATTCTCTGGCATGGCGAGCTTTGGGGTACGCAGCAGATGCTTGATGAGATGCGGATAATCGCTGCTTTTCGCAGGCACTATCAACTCCTGTCTAAACACGCGCATGTAGCATTTAAACAGGAACCCATAAGCACTCTGGGCCTTCTCGCAATTAAGCAGCTCCACCTCCTGATCCAGGTTGTTCATGACGGCTTCGTCAATACCACAGCGCACGGCGTCAGTCAGTAGCTTGACAGCTTCCAGTGTCGAGGCCCGCATGAGCAGCTATAATGGTTCACTTATATACTCTCTACATACATATATAAAATCGTAATCCTTACAATCAAGCATTCGCTCGCCTCGCGCGGCTTCTCGCCATCGTCCAACAACAGCGCCAACTGGCCGTCCCTCCACAAATGCTTGTGCTCCACGCTTGAGTTGATCAACTGTTGCACTTTGCACTGCAAATCTGTAAAATAAAAAATAATAATGTTTATATACAACATAATTGAGGGGTAGTTTCGGAAAGAAAAAGAAAGTGGGTTACCTTGGGAAAGGAGAAATGAGTTCGTCATGTGCCTGATGTAGTATTCGATGACCAGATCCAGCACGGCGAGGCGCGCGGGCTCAAAGTGGTCCAGAGAGGAGCGCAACTGGTCCATGGTCAGGATTATCTGCGAGACGAGTGGCCAGTGGCTGATGCGCCACGATCCCAACGGGCCATGCAGCTCCATATAGGCCCTGGCCAGGCTCAGCTTCTTGCGGGCCAATTTGACCCGCGGTGAATCGGATGCCGCAGCCATGCTCAGGACGCGCCTGTTCTGCATCTTTATGCTCCGTCGGCTGAAGTTTTTGATGCGATTCTCGACTGCATCCAGGCTGAGCAGTGTCCTCATCAATCTCTCGAGGGCCGCACAGTTGCCGATCTCGGTGAACTTGGCAAGGCCGGCGGCACAGGCCGACAGATAGTTGTCCTGGGCCTGTTGCAGCTCACGGGCGCTGTACGGCAGTTTGGCGACGTTCAGATTCAGCTGCAGTTCGTGCATACGGAACGGGCGCAGCACGCAGCTAAACCGATGCCGCCTGACCACCTGGCGGTATAGCATGCCGTTTAGCAGCACCGGCTGCTCGTACAGGCGGAGCAGCAGGTCAGCATTCGGCTGGCGCGGCTGCGGCCGCGAGATGAGGCGTTCGTCCTGCATCAGGCTGCTCACTGTGCTGGCCACATGCTGGACGGCGTGGGGCGCACACCGGGCGGCGACGTGCCAGTAGAGCGGCGCGTAGCGTCGATGGACCATGGCCAGCTCGGCGAGGGCCAGCCATGTGAGCGCCGGCTGTTCGTAGCAGAGATCAAGGAACTGGTCGAGCGGGAAGCGCTCCTTGTCGAAGCTCAGCTGATTGAAGAAGAAGATGCGACGCGAGCTGTGATCCGCATCCTCAAAGCTGTAGTGTTTGAGGAGCTGGAGCTGGTCGCGCCGCTGCAGTAGCTGCACCTTCTGCTGGATGTCGGCACGGGTCCGGAATATGGGCAACAGGACGTCGCGCAATAGTTCGCCGTAGGGTGCGTTTTTATCGTCCTCCTCGTCGTCGATCCCCTCATCTTCGCTGCTGAGCTGCTCGGCGGCCATGGCTTGGCCCAGGTGCTCCAGCATCAGCTCAGCATGCGCCGGTGTCAGCAGCCGGATGTGGTGGGACATGCTCTCCACGCACTCCTCGCTGCCAAAGCATATGGGACGCTTCAGCAGCTCCTCGAGCCCGGCGAGCAACTGCTCGTCGCTGACGTTGCCCATTTCGCCGTCGAGGAAGCCGAGCAGATTGCCCAGCGTGAGAGTCTCGAGCCGCTGCTCAAAAGTCTGGGCGCCGTCGGTAAAATTGGAGAGCTGTGCGCACAGGGGGTGCGTCTTGAGGGTCGAATGTTTGGCCAGGCTGTTGGCTAGGCGCTGGCACTTGTTGCAGACGTACGCCTGCAGTGGGAAGAGCAGCTCGCCGGAGGACATTTCCTGCCAGTACATGTACGTCTCCACGCTTATGTGCTGTAGAAGGCTCTGCAGCTGGTCCATCATCTTGCTGGCAAAGGCGCGCAGCTTGGGCTTGGCCTCCTCCAGGGAGTTCTTCGAGACCGGCTGCGTGGTCGGCGAGCGCAAAGCATAGACGCGAAAGTAGTCCGGCAGCTGGGGCTGCTCCTCGAGCGCAGCCAATATCTCCAGCAAGATGTTCAGCAGCTGGCACATGGCCTCGCCCAGATAGCGATTGCGCAACTTGCTCAGGCGCAGCGTGCGCAGACGATCCTCGGAGTCGAGCAGCTGGCGCTGCAGCAGCCGGAACGCGTTCTCCACAAGGCTGGCATTCGCACCCGTGTTCGACCAGATGATCGCATCCACCTCGGTGCCCATCGGCAATGCATGGTAGCACAGGTTCTTGGTCACAGCGCTCACGGCGCCGCCAATCAGCGGCAGAGTCTTACGTTTGTCGGGCACCACGTGGCCGAGCACATCGTTGAAGCAGTCAAAGTACTGCGAGGTCAGCCAGTGCGGTCCGCAGGCAAGGAACTCGAACAACTGCTCCTCCAGGCCGCAGAGCAGC
Organism: Drosophila micromelanica; assembly: GCA_004143825.1. Lineage (NCBI taxonomy): Eukaryota > Metazoa > Arthropoda > Insecta > Diptera > Drosophilidae > Drosophila > Drosophila micromelanica. Next base: position 48,395 of record SCDY01001324.1, read on the forward strand.
GCCAAGCTGACGGTGACCAACTGCGGCAGCTGCTCCGGCAGCTGTTGCAGCAGATGGACGACCTGCGGGTTGCAGCGGCCCAGATCCTCGGGCTTGCAGCCGCCAAGGCTGCTGTTCAGCACCAGGTACATCAAAGTGCCCCGAAGCTGGTTCAGATCGGCATCCTTGACTGGTGTGCCCAGCACCTTGTCGCTGTCTGACGGGTTGGGTGTCAGCTCGACGAGCCCGTGCTCCACCAGTACATCCAGCACGCGCTGTGCCAGATCCTTGATGAACGGCTCATTGCCTGGGAGCATTTGGGATTTTTAATTGGGAAAAACAATAAATAAATAAAATAGAAGACAGACCAAAAACTTACCACTATAGTAACAAAATCTATTTAGCGCTTTAGTATTGTTGTGAAAGTTGGTCAGCTCGATGCGCAATTGGTTAAACACCTCGCAATTGTTTAGGGGACGCAAGTCATACATTCTGCTCCCGTACTAGAAATAATACGCAAAAACACAAAATTTTAGCGGATTCTCATCTCGTTTACTAATGATGTTTGCCGGCTAAACGAATTCGCCGCACGAATTGAGAAAATAAGAAGGTTACTAAAAAATTAAAAAAGCGCGCGATTTGAATTTCAAGCAGATGTATCGCATATGTTCGAGTTAACTATGATATTCGTACCATAGCCGCTCTGTTTTATGGCGGCTGCACCATAAAAAAATTTACCAAATTTGGTAAATATGTTATGACATTCAACTCAAATGACCAAAACCAACGATCAAGCCTGTCTATCATGTAAAACTGTTGTGTGAAGCTGTGACGTCATGGCGCGTCGCTGATACTCATATGTGCATATCGATAACATTAATCGGCGGCAGGTAAACAGCTGTTGGGGGGTGTCAGGCGATAAATAGCAAAAGCTAGGGCCGCCTATCGCCCGGCCTTACGCGTAAAAGCAACGGCTGCAAAATCTGCGATACTGCTGAGAAAAGCGTGTGCAGCGAACATACAAAAAACGGAAAGTGGGCAAAGAAAAGCTAATAAATGCAAATGGCCACCAGGTAAAAGCTACAACGGACTTGCACTGAGACCCAGCGGTTACCATGGAGTTGCGCGGTCTGCGCGCTGCCGCCGCCGCCGCCAACTGCAGCGGCAGCAACAATAGCAACGTCGCAGCTGCCGGCGGCTGCAGTAGTGAGGGCGAACTGGGCGGCATCTGCATTGGCAGCGCCGCCGAAGGCGGTGTCCAGCGTCTCCCCACCAAAGCGGATCTCTTCATGGAGCAGTTGAATGCAACGAACGCCAAGAAGGTGGCTCTGCTGCTCGTCCTGGGCTTCGTGGTCTACCACGGCCTGCTTAACTGGAACTACGGTGCGTAATCGATAAGTGCCAATCGATCGGAACTCCTTGGCAGATGTGCTTTCAGCTTTCTATTTTGCAACCTGTTCACAAACGTATCCGATAGTGTATATTGGTTTTGGACAATGTCCGTTTGTCCGACTGTCCATTAGGGATTTGATACTTGTGATAAATAACGATATCTTAACGAAACATAAAATGAGATTAAACATAACCTTGCCGTTCTCCGAGTATTTGAGCACTTAGGCCGTTAATATTGCGGCCATTTCGCTGCCTGTGAACTTAGTCACTCATCCGTGTTGCTCTTCTCATTCAGGTAGCGATTCCTGCCAGTGGCTGCTGTCGAAGGGGCGCTTCAAGGGCGACAACGAGTGGCAGCCGTACGGCTGCATGATGCATAAGTACTCCTACACGTAAGTTCTCTGTTATCGCCCCGGCGCTGAGTCATCAATGGACAAAAGCAATTAACACGTTATTATCGATTGACATTTTACAGCGACACGCGACGTTGCTTGCGGTACTTAGCCTTTTTTGGGAACAAGAACAACTTTGTGTTCGTCGGGGACGGGAGCGTGCGGCTGCTGTATCGGCGGTTCATTGAGCAGCTGCATCTGCCGGCCACGGCCGGTGAGACGGAGCCGGACGAGAAGAAGCGCAAGGCCGGGGAGCCAGTGGTGGAGGAGGAGGAGGACAATAATGCCTCGGCATGGGCGCGCTTCGAGGACAAAAAACTGCAAATGCTGGCGCAGTATATACGCGCTGAGGAGGTCAATCCGGCGCTGATCGAGCGCCTCTATCAGCTCGAGCTGGAGAAGCAGCTGTCCTCCGTCTACGTGGTGGGCCTTACCTACGCCGGCCAACTGGCGGGCAACGTAACCGAGGAGCTGCTGCGTCAGTACAGCGCCAATCTGACCTTGCTGGTGGCGCCCTTCCATCGCCTGGTGGCGCAAACGTCACGCGTCCTCTGGAAGCTGGCGGAACGCGTTGACGAGGAGAAGCTGCCGGCCACTTGGCGGCTGGTGCTTAACGAGGACATCGATCGGCTCAACAATGTGGCGCGCAACGTGTTTCGCTACACGGACGTTAGCGTGTGGGAGTCCGCCGGGCACATTGCGAACGGACTTCTGGACAGCGCCGTCTACGGACATCGGTTAAGTGCGCACGGCCAGCGCCTGGAGGTGCAGCTGCTGTGGAATATGTACTGCAACGATCAGATGAACTACAACGACGGCACCTGCTGCAGCAGTGCCGAACCGTACACAAGCCTCCAGATCGTCTCGTATGCGCTCTTCGGCGTCTGTATTGCGCTCGTCTTTGGTATGTGCCTGCGCCGCTGGCTGCTCCACCTGCGTGGCCAGACACTTTATGTGCCCCTCCAGCAACAACATCAGCAGCCGCAACACCAGCAGCAGCAGCACCACCACCACCACCATCCCCAGCAGCCCGCCCACGCTTTGGCCGCGCTCATCACGGACTATGGAACGCCGCTGGTGGCCCTGTCGCTGCTGGGGCTGATCATGGCCTATTTTTACGTGTGCGACCGCACGAACTTCTTCATGAAGGAGAACAAGTACTACTCGGAGTTCAGTTTCTGGATACCGGTGGCGTATGTGTTCGCCTTGGGCCTCTTCTTTACGGAGGAGTCGCGCTTCACTAAGGTCCTTAATCGCGATCAGACGGACGAGCTGCGCGGCTGGATATTGCTCGTGGTGCTTATCTACTATATGACCGGTGCCCAGCGTGTCCTGCCCATTCACATGCACATCAAGCTGCTCATCTCGGGCTACTTTTTCCTCACCGGCTACACGCACTTCACCCACATCTGGCAGACGGGCGGCGGCGGATCAATGTTCGTTCGCTTCTTCCAGGCCATGTTTCGGCTGAACTTCCTCAGCGTGCTGCTCTGCTTCTGCATGAACCGGCCGTACCAGTTCTACTACTTTGTGCCGCTCCTCTCGTTCTGGCTGTGCGTCATCTACTTTGTGCTCTCGCTGCCGCCGCGCATCACATCCGCCTCGGTGGACGCCAATCCGCTGCACTACCTCTATCTGGTGGGCAAGTGCATCGGCTGCCTGGGCGTCATCACGGTCCTCTTCATGTCTGAGGTCTTCTTCGAGCGCATATTCGTGACGCGCCCTTGGAAGGCACTGTTCGTCACCACTGACGACGACATCCACGAGTGGTGGCACCAGTGGAAACTCGACCGGTATACGGTTACCTTCGGCATGATTTACGCCGCCTGCTTCCACATCGCCCAGAAGTATAGTGTGTTCGATGACAACAACCATGGCAATCTGTTCTCCCGGCGCACCTCCATCTCGGTCACCCTTCTGGCCCTGCTCGGCGTTGGCATTTACACGGCCTTCTCGTTCCTCTGCCGCAATGTGCAGAACTGCGAGGAGATCCACTCGTACATACTGTTCATACCAATCATTGGGTATGTGGTGCTGCGCAACATTTCGGGAATCCTGCGCACGAGGTACTCAAACTTCTTTGCCTGGTTTGGGCGCATCTCGCTGGAGCTGTTCGTCTGCCAGTACCACATCTGGCTGGCCGCCGACCGACACGGTGTCCTGGTGCTGCTGCCCGGCTTCCCCACGCTCAACATGATCATCACCTCGTTTATTTTCGTATGCGCCTCCCACGAGGTGAATCGCCTCACCCAGATCCTGTTGCCCTACGCCGTGCCCAACGACTGGCGGCTGGTCATGCGCAACCTGATCCTGTTCCTTATTGTGCTCATCCCCGTCGCCAGATCCGACGGCATGTTCTAATCCCGCACCAGAAACCCGGCGCCAGTGCAATCAAATTGTCAGCTAAATGCGCCACTTTTAATACCCTTGCAGAACACACTGTAAATATATTTTATATATACTTATCGATATAGTTACGTCCGTCTGTCCGTCTGTTTGTTTCTATACCGACTAGCTGGCGCAGTCTTAAAGCTATCGCAGTACACATATTCGAGTCGGGCGGATCGGAACAGTTTTGTATATAGCTGTGATAGGAATAATCGGTCCCAAATTAAAAACATAACCTAACTCTTTACTGAACTTGACAATTGACATTGTCTTTAGGCTCCCAATATATCTGCGAAATCTGCACCTTACTGCCATGGTAACAATTAAACTGCCCAAACTTAACAATTGTGAACGTTTTTATGCGCCCAAAAGACTTTGACTTTTTTTATCACAACCTCCAATCTGAACAATCGGTCAAAGTTGACTAAAGATAACAATGCGCACATCTTTCATTTGTCTGCAAGGATATTTAACTCTTCGGCAAGCTGAAGATAGCTGTTTTTTCCTTTATTATTTCTATTGAAAAGTGTACCCACAAAAAACACACGCATACGCACATAAAAAAAACACTTACACTTGCAAATACAATATAATCAATTATTACAAGTTTGCAATTTAAAAAAAAAGCAATTAGATGTAGGAACCAAAAAATTAGCTTTAAAACTGCACAATATACATACTTATTAATGATACACTTGCAGAATATTTATGTATGTAAAAAAAAAAACAAGATGGCTGCCATTCTGGAATCTGTCAAAAAAGTCTGCAAGCGTTTTGTGATTTCGGTGAGCCGAATTCGCTCTGTTCTTCTCTACACTTTTTGATTTATTTTTTTTCACATACATACATACGTTAAGCGAAGCGAACGCGACAAGAAACAGACGAACAAAAATTAGAAATACAAGTTAAATGAATAATAAAACAAATAACACATTTCAAAAATTGCTGTTTTAATACATAAAAAAATAATACATACTATAATAACAAATCACCGGGCGTTTAGCAGCCAATTGAAATCTGAAAACATTCTCACAAGTTAGCTGAACGCGAAGACAGAACTGCAATAAATTATCGTGGACAACTCTGGAAGTAAATTTAAAGTTGACAAGTATTTAGGTTGTCGGCACACTACAACTATGGCTGCCATGAACTTCAAGGAGAGGATCGATTAAAATTGAACTTATGCTACATAAATAAGAAATTGCTGGCTTATTTAAAAATTTGAAAATATGTATATCAATTGTATAAGCTGTACGGACTTTACATACATATGCGTGCAACTCTAAGTGAGGCTTTGGCAGCAAACTGGACGAAAACCGTTGCTTCTTATTCGCCGCACGGCGAATGGCTTGTGTGCACTTGTGTCGTGAATGGCAGAATTGGGGAACGAAATAAAAATTAAATAAAACAAAGAGTGCGCGCTGTGCTTAAGTCGTGCAAATCGGCGCAGCGAGCGGAGCGCAAAATCGATTTAAGGCAAGATTAAAACAAAGGCAGTCCCTTGGGACTGGACTGGCCACTGAACCGGGACATTTTGCGTTATGTGCAACGGCACTTTGCTAATTACGCCCTAAATCCGCGACGCCCAACAACTGGACGCAGGCGTGACCTCGTTTCCAGTTGTAGCCTTTGTTGCTGCAGTCGGCGACGCTAATTGAGACGCCGCATGCCGCCACAACAATAACAATGTGCAGTCCCAGTTCCTGGTGGGGACCTGCCACTGGGATTAAAAATGGAAGCGGGAAAAGCGTACGGAGCATATGTGTGTAAGCAAGTACTTATGTATATATATTTATGTATATATATTTATGTGTGCGTGTGTGTGGAGGCGTTAATTCAAAAAGTTCATTCAGCACTTGCAGGCCAAGGCACAGCGACTGAAAGGAAGATAGAGAGAGAGAGCGAAGCGCAGATAGTGTGTAAGGGAGATAGAAAAACCAAAAAAGAAATAGCTAAATATTAAGCCAAGAGAGTGAGAGAGAGCAAATAAAGAGATGTGCGACCGAGACAGAATTTGCAAGTCAGATAGAAATGGACTAAGCAAGCGGGACCGAGCGAACGGGAGAGCGCTAGCGCTGGGTGGAGTCAAGCGCAATGCACGCAGCATTGTTATTGCAAGCTACTCGCAATTCCCGTTGGCTCATTCATTTATTTGTGCACAGTTGCACTTGTATTGGTGACACAGACACTGTCACAAAAATCCGGAACTTGTGATGGGTGCAGGTGCTGGTGTGGAAACTTGCGCATTTTGTTTGTTTTAAATCAACTTTATGTGCAACCATCTGAGTCTGAAAAAATCGCACATACCCTGTATATACTGCTTTTATGCAAATACGTGTGACAGACAGGCAAGACATATCTAAACCTATTAAGTATACGCATCTATCGTTTCATTTAGCTAGGAATGCAGTTTCCAGTTTCCTTCAAAAATAAAAAAAAAATGTATTACTAAATATTAAGCCAAATTAAATTTATTCGAATTCGAAAAAAATTAAAAAATATGTAGGAGTGCACTTTTCGAATTGCCAGCGATCTGCAATTCGAATTCGCTTCATCCACTGTACAAGAAGCTTGCGTCGCTGTCGTTTTTAGCACTTCCGAAGTGGAAGCCTGTCGTGCTTTGCGCAGCTAAAGAGCTTTCGTAGCAGAAAGCTGCCGACTGTTTGTTAGGGTAATGTAGTTTAAAAGTGGAAATTATTTGTGCTCGCCGTTTCAGTTAGCGGCTGAACGTACGCAGAAACAGTTCGTTGTTGCTCCCAGCAAGCCAAAAACAGACTTGCTAAGCAGCACACGGGGCGCAAAAAGTACCAGCAGCAAAGAAGAACAAATAAATCAGCAGCAACAACTCGCACTCCAACTCCGCCACTTTTTCCGCCCACCGCAAAGCCCAACATGTGCGGCGATTGTCGAAAGTAGCGCAAAGACAAATATTTGAAGCAAAACGCGCGCAACTTTCGACATTGCCTACTTTTGGGGCTCTGTGCTGGTGTGTGCGGGTATTAGGGCAAGCGGGCAGCGCTTGCCTGTGTTCTTTGTGTTTGTGCTTTCTGGGTCTTGGTGTGCGTGGCTTGCCGTTTTTAGTTGTTATTTTTTTTTGGTTTGTTGTTTCTGTAAAGGTGCCGAAACGTGCAAGATTCGATTCTTTTTTTTATCGTTTTCAAATTGCTTGTGTCTAACGTGCTGTTGTTATTTTTTTTCTTTTTTTTTGTGTGCTCCACAGAAGTTAAATCAAAACTATCTACAGAATAAAGCGTATCAAGTACAACAGAAATCAAACAAATAAACGGGAAGAACAAATACCGACAGAGCCGTGATACTCAACATTTATTATAATTTAATTTAATTTAATCCAAACCAATGAAATTAAGTTCAACTAAATTGTATAAAAAATAAACAAAAATACCCCAAGTAAAAACTAAGTTCATACCAAATAAAGCCGGGCATATGCCCGGTTCAAACATTTTCGAAAGTTTCCCAAGCTGAAGACGAAAAACTAAAAACAAAATAAATAAAAGCAAAGTAAATATCAGCCAAATACAATTTAATAATTTATTAGTACAGTGTTTACTTGATTTGTTCTGAGAGTAGCTTGTGTTTTTTTTTTTTTTATACATTAATTGAAATGATTTATTTCAAATTATTAGAAAAAAGATTTCGTAAAATGTGTTTTCAATTTTGAAATATCAATTAACACTGAATTAAATTTATAAAATAAAAAACCCTACTTATCTTCTTTCAATTCTCATTTGAGAAAGTTGAATGCTGATATACCGACTATAAACTGACTCAAAAGTTGTAATATAGAGCGTTCACTGTACATGAAAACATAAACAGACGCATAAATAAAATAAACAAAAAATTGCGCCAGTGAAAACATGCTCCTCTTGAATATTGAACAAGTCAACGTCCCGTGCGGTCTGCATTTCTGCTTTGGCCTCGACATCGAGCGTATCCATTTCTAAAGTTCGATTCCAAGGTGACGATTGTCCTCCACCTGCCTTAACTTCGTTTTTACACAAGTAAGAGTCTCTTGCTTAATATTTTCAAATTGTTTTTTTTTGTGTTATTCCGTTAACGTTGCCGTTATACTCGTTACTATCATTCATTACATATTGCAGTGTGCTTCTTTACTTAGGTGTGTACATCTACATATGTATTCGTATATGTGTAGATTGTGTCATTCGCAATCATAGTAATGCTGCAGTCGGGTCTGCCCGACTAGCAGATACTCTGTACCCATAAATAGCTTCTGATCTGTCCGAGCCTTCTGATATGTATTCAAAGAAACAATTTTTTTGATTTGTTACTACTATACGGAAATCAACAAACCTAATTTGGCACGTCTTGCTCTTATTTGTACTCCTCCAAATGTGCGGGAAACCACTCATTAAATTTAACGATTCCCTGACAGACGAATAGACAGCCGAATATAATAAGATCAACTTAGCTCGTGATCCCGATCAAGTATATATGACTATATATGTAGTATATATGTATGTATATATGTATTTGCTTTATCCGATCACAGTTACTTTCTACTGCTTGCAAAAAAACATTTGCAATGAGTACAGGGTATACAAATATATGGCACACTCATGCGAAGAATATGCTGAGTGCGACAATTTCGAGCTTTCTTGGTCTTCATACTCATCCACATCAGCATCTGCATCCGCATCCAGCATCCGCATTTTGCTTGCATCATGGCATCGCATTATTTCAACATCTTAATGCCTTTTACTGCGCATTAGTAATCAAAGTGCTGTCTGAGACGGACACAGGATAGCAGCAATTTTAGTTTTATTTAGTCAGCCCACCAGCTGCTGAGCTCAACTCAGCGCAGCTCAGCTTTATAGATACAAGGATAAAGACAAATTGTAGGCTTGATTTTGAATTTTGAATTTTATATTAAATGATTTAAAGCCCTACCCAAAAGCGAATACACATTGGCTCGGTGTTGAAAGTTTAAAGCAAAGTTATATATTTATACCCTGAACTTATTGAAAATGGGTAAAAAAGGGTATAATGGTTTTGTGCAAATGTATGTAACAGGCAGAAGGAAGCATCTACGACCCCATAAAGTATATATATTCTTGATCAGCATCACTAGCTGAGTCGATTTAGCCATGTCCGTCTGTCTGTCTGTCCGTCTGTCTGTATGAACACGC